>JARJLF010000334.1:0-228044 GCA_029378395.1 Mycena leptocephala
CCAATGTGTGGCATAATATTCTGGGTCCAACATGATTAGACTCAGCTGATTGATATTTTGAGAGCCCAGAATATTATTGCGCCTGCTGACCTAGGGTCAGATGGGTGACAGCAATATTATTTTGTGGGCAGGGTGGTGTTGGGCCAATGTTTGGGATAATATTCTGAGTCCAGCATGGTTGGATTCAGCTGATCGATATGTTGAGAACCCAGAATATTATTGTGCCTGCTGACCTAGGGTCAGCCATTGGATGACAGTAATATTATTTTACAGGCGAGGTAGCATTGGGCTGATGGGTAAAAATAATATTTCGAGCCCATCATGGCTGGATGCAGCTGATCTGTCCATTTGTGTTTGGAAAAAAGGAACAAAACATCCCAAAAGCTGGAATTGAACACAAGAACCCTTGAGTGATGGCAGTAAGAACACAACAGAAGGATAGCCACTATACCAGCCGAGAGTTGTATGAGGGTTGGACCCAGCAAATGCATCCTGCCCTTGAGTAGTTTTCTTTTTTTGGCTGACTACATCGGTGCCATGTGCTCATTGTTTTTTCCAAAGGTCATTATATTATGTGCCTTGCATATCGCAGTGTGGCTGATGCATGAAGGAATAATATTTTATCCCCTAGGACCTTGGCTATAGCTGCAGGCAAATATTTCCAACCATGCTATTACACAGGATTTGTCTGTCCCATGGTAAAAATGCATTTTCTTGCACCTCAAATCACCCACACCTTGCCTGTGATCGCCGTCCTAACCGCAACACAGCCACTGATTGGATCAATCATATTCACCTCCTTGTTCCAAAAATGGCAATTTTCAGTATCATTGCCTTCCTTGAGCACATCTCAGCTCACAACAATCTCAATCAGTTTGGGGATTCATCCTTACATGTCCCAAATGATTCTAGTTAGTAAGCACCCCTAGCAGCAGTGTGTGTTGACACCCATGTGCATCCAAATAAGCAAAGCCATTTTCATCGGATTCTTGATTGCTCATGATTCAGGCTGCAGATGACGGGTTTCGAGGCCATCTATATCCACTGTATTTGATACATACTAATCTGTCCCATCAGATTCAATTTGACACAGGATTTGGTGAAGTCTAGTATTTGGAAACCCTAGATTTTATGCCAGAGCACAGTTGCAATAATGGTTCATTGTTTTCTCGACAGAGGTATATTGACATCAGTACCTCTCCCAACAGAACTTGCAAAGTGTTCCATGGACATGAGAAAAATGAGAACCAGTACTCCAGCAAATAACTCAATTTCTCCATGTTCTAGCACCCATTATGATCTCAGATTTTCGATGCCTATGCACAATTCCTTGTAAGATGTGTGATCCCAGTGCACTGCAACCACAAATCAATGTATGTTTCATGTGTCACTAGTTTCAAGTAGATATTATGTGGGATTGCTGTGTTTTGATATAGAATTTGGTGCAGGAATTGAATCAAATGGATTTCTGGCCACAGTCAGTGGTTGATCCTAACGAAATTTGCACTCAGACAGATACGGCAGGCAAATTGGAGACCATTCAAAGTGGCCGGATCATCCGGGCCGCACCGGGCCGGATATCCGTGAAAGACTTGAAACAGTTCACCGAGCATGCCTGCATGCAATCTAACAGCCCACTAATTTTTTCGAAGATACCTATAGACTACCCTGATGCTTCCAGATCAAAATCCCGAGACATAACCTCAAACCCACTGTGAAATTGCGAATTTTGCAGCAAAGAAAGGTGGTTGCGAGCAAGTTGGCCATTCAATATCGAATTGGGAGATGTGTGTAGCCAACAAAGCCATTCTAATGCATTTGTTGGATCACAGGGAAGTATACAAAGACTTTACAAAAAGAGTTGAAAGGATTCATGAATGAACACTGTGTAGAGGTCTGATGCTATCTAGGAAAACTTTGTGAATTGTCGAAATTGAGCTGAATAACAAAGTCTCCCAGATTTGGATGCATTTGTGATATCTTATACCGATGACAGAATCAGATTTTTTGAGCATATAAGAAATGCAAAGCATTGAGGTCTCTTAGTGTAGTGGACCTGCTGATCTCAAAATGAATATAATTGATGATTTTCCACAGCGGCCCCAAAGTGAACAAATGGTATGGAACTTATGTTATGTCATGGCTTATGCATGACAATGCATATGGGAAGAATAGAAACCAAACAGGGCATGCTGCACCGAGCTTTCCTCAAATAATTTTGTTCAGCCTCCACTTAGGAAATCAGCCTTAATTCGACATATTACATGCGGAAAAGGTTCTATTCTAGGAGGGACAATACATGTACTTTAGGTCCGGAGCATCCGGGATAATAGAAACAATGTAGTCTCAATATATGCTGAAAACGAGTTCGTGGGAAACCTGCCTTTTTAGGCAAATGTCACAGGTGTCACTCCGGTGTTAACACCCCCCACACTGGGCATAATAGGTGGGGAGACCCAGTGTTTGGCCAGAAAGTATTTCAAAGTCAAGATGAAATGTTATACACTAAAATGACACCAGATTCAAATGTTATCATGCCCACCACACAAGATCAACCTTGACACTTGGAGTTCTTCCCATACAAGGTGTTCTGGCGAGGATACAAGACTGTTTGTAGTTTACAGAATGTGGACAAGTAAGCAGTTGCACATAGTGAAGCAAATAATACTTGAGGAAGGGACTGTTCTACCAATGCAGGATTTAATTGCTGTTTTTGGAACAAGGAGGTGAATATAATTGATCTGATTAGTGGCTGTGTTGTGGGCAGGAAGGCGATCAAGGGGTGGAAATTGCCATTTTTGGAACAAGCACTGCATTATGACAGGTTCTGGACCCACCTTAGCCGAGGTTTGGCGAGGCTTTGGTGAGGTGCCTCGGCAAACCTAAGCAGCTGTGTCTAGGTTTGCCAAGGCACCTCAGCAAAGCCTCGCTAAACCTGGACTGATGGGGTCCCGGCTAGGTCCGAGGAACCATCAAAATGCAGCGAAGGAGGTGAATATAATTGATCCGATCAGTGGCTGTGTTGCGGTTAGGAAGGCAATCGCAGGCAAGGTGTGCGTGATTTGAGGTGCAAGAAAATGCATTTTTACCATGGGACAGACAAATCCTGTGTAATAGCATGGTTGGAAATATTTGCCTGCAGCTATAGCCAAGGTCCCAGGGGATAAAATATTATTCCTTCATGCATCAGCCGCACTGCGATATGCAAGGCACATAATATAATGGCCTTTGGAAAAAACAATGAGCACATAGCACCAATGTAGTCAGCCAGAAAAAGAAAACTACTCAAGGGCAGAATGCATTTGCTGGGTCCAACCCTCATACAACTCTCAGCTGGTGTAGTGGCTATCCTTCTGTTGTGTTCTTACTGCCATCACTTAAGGGTTCTTGTGTTCAATTCCAGCTTTTGGGCTGTTTTGTTCCTTTTTTCCAAACACAAATGGACAGATCAGCTGCATCCAGCCATGATGGGCTCGAAATATTATTTTTACCCATCAGCCCAATGCTACCTCGCCTGTAAAATAATATTACTGTCATCTAATGGCTGACCCTAGGCCAGCAGGCACAATAATATTCTGGGTTCTCAACATATTGATTAGCTGAATCCAACCATCCTGGACTCAGAATATTATCCCAAACATTGGCCCAACACCACCCTGCCCACAAAATAATATTGCTGTCACCCATCTGACCCTAGGTCAGCAGGTGCAATAATATTCTGGGCTCTCAAAATATCAATCAGCTGAGTCTAATCATGTTGGACCCAGAATATTATGCCACACATTGGCCCAACACCACTCTGCCCGCAAAATAATATTGCTGTCACCCATTGGCTGACCCTAGGTCAGCAGGCGCAATAATATTCTGGGCTCTCAAATTATCAATCAGCTGAATCCAAACATGCTGGGCCCAGAATATTATCCCACCCATTGGCCCAACACTACACTGCCCGCAAAATAATATTACTGTCACCCATTGGCTGACCCCAGGTCAGCAGGTGCAATAATATTCTGGGCTCTCAAATTATCAATCCGCTGAACCCAATCATGCTGGACCCCGAATATTATCCCACACATTGGCCCAATGCTACCCTGCTCGCAAAATAATATTACTGTCACCCTTCGGCCGACTCTAGGTCAGCAGGCAGAATAATATTTTGAGGGTTTCAAAATATCGATCAGCTGCATCCAACCATGCTGGGCTCAAAATATTATTCTGCCCATTGGCCGAACCCTAGTGCTCCTTGCAAAATAATATCACTGCCACCCATCAGCCAACCCTGGAGCAGCGGGCAGAATAATATTTTGAGGGTTTCAAAATGTCGGTCAGCTGAATCCAACCGCACCAGGCAAATAATATTACTCCCCTCATAAGCCAAAGCCTGGCACTTGCTGGGCAATAATATTCCTGGCCATTGGCGGAGCCCTGGTCAGTTGGCTGGTAATATTTTGTGCTCTCAATATTGATTGGCTGGACCCTACCACACATGGGAAGGAATATTATACTTTTGGTGAGCAAAATATTATGGATACCCTTCATCCAAAAGATACATGGGCCCTGACCTAAGCTCCTCGTCCAATAATATTATCCCCTCCACACAGAAATATTATTATTGCCCAAGTGTTTAGGATTCAGCTGAGAATCCGGCGGATTTCGGGGGGCCCTAAACTCTAGGGATTAATCAAATGTAGGGGCCCTAGATCTTAGGGCATTGTTGACTGCATATTGTGGTGCTCCATAGCGTATCAAGAAACATCCGAGCTGGTATTTAATGTGACGCTGAGGGCGCCGACCACGAGACTGAAAAATTGGATTGTGAGCAAGAAGGCCAACAACCCAATCAAACATGTCTCTGCCAATGCTAGATATTTGTGTTACTAGAAAGGAGCAAGGAGAGTTGTTGATCCCTACCGAAACATATGGCGAAATTCCCGGTCGGGTGCCCGGAGACTGACAGAAAAAAAATCAGCAGACTTTGGGATCCTGTCATAAGAGCCTCTGGATCCATCTCCGCTCATTCTCTCTGCAATTTCAGCCCAATTTAGTGCAGAAATCTCGAGGACCTCCGACGTATCATCCACAAAGAGTTCGGTGTCAATTGCCTCTTGATCTTCAAATAAAAGCAATTGATCTGTATCTGGGTCATCCTCAAACACAATTGAGGCCACCATAAGCTCTTCTGCCGTGTAGATGAGGTCGGATTGGGTTTGGATCTTGGTAGCTCGCGGCATCAGAGATTGGCTCGATTGGGATGCGCGCGGGCGGCGATCAAAGGATCAAATGTTTTACGAATTAAACGGCGACCTGACCAGGTCGACCTAAGAATTGAGCACCCCTAATGGGTCGTATACCCACTATAACCCCTCATGGATCCAATAATCTGGCAGAGAGTCTTCATCCCAGAGAATACCACTCCATGTGCTCAGTACAAGTTGTTTTTTTAAGTGCGAGCGGTCCAAATCTGAGCTTATCAGTCAGGAGACGATCACGGGTTAATATTGCATTGACCACTTTCAACCACCTATTGTGAATTTCTGTTGAAGTCTGTGTCCTCCCTGGGTTTTCTATCACCCGCGCGTGGTATTGAAGAGGTAGACTTAAGAAGGGAATGTTCGCAGAAGAACTGATTTAATTCAGTGTAGTACTACGGTTTAAATACAACTGAGAAATGCATAGCTATCGTTCCATATGAAGGTAGGTGGAAAATAACAATCTTACTACCTAATGGGACAAGTAAACACTGCATGAGTACACGAATAGAAATAGAAGAGCGAAAGCGACAGATTAAGAAGGGTTCAACAGCTGCCCGGCCCGGCGGCTCGTTCTGGTTTGTAATCCAACACTCCCCCTCAAACCGAACGAAGTCCGAGTGCGGCGGCGAAGTGTTTGGCCTTCGCGCTGGGAAGGGCTTTCGTGAAAACATCGGCCACCATGTCCTGGGTTGGACAATAAACGAGGCGGATTGAGTTGGTCCCAATGACATAGCGAATAAAGTGGTAGCATATGTCGATATGCTTCGTGCGAGCGTGAAATTGGCCTATGTCGGAATAGGCGAGTGCGATGGCAGACTGGTTGTCGCCATGGAGAGTGATGGGGTGCTCGAGTAGACGAAATAACTCAGCGATGAGTTTGCGAAGCCAAATGGCCTCCTTCGCGGCATGGGTCATCGCAACATATTCGGCCTCGGTTGTGGAGAAGGAAACGAGCTCCTGCTTCTTGGAACTCCAAGAGATAGCACCACCATCAATAATGAATGCATATCCAGATATTGCTCGCCTGAATTCCTCGGACATGCCATCTGCGTCTGAATATCCTTCCAAACCCGGCTTTCCAACACCGTATGTCATGCGCCACTCTTTCGTACCAAGCAGATACCGAAAGACGCGCTTAACAGCCTCCCAATGAGCTGGCCCGGGGTTGTCAAGAAATTTTGACAGCATTCCGACGGGATACGCGATGTCGGGCCGAGTGCCGACAGCTGCCCACATAAGTGAGCCAACAGCTTCACGGTAAGGGATGTGCTTCATGGAAGCGATGGCTGTGACACTGGTGGGGCACTGCTCCGTCGTGAGCTGTACATTCGGGTCTATCGGTATCGAAAGTGGTTTGGCGTCGGTAAAATTAAACCGTTGGAGGATTGATGTGATGTACGATTGTTGCGACAATGAAATGGTGCGGGTGTCCCGGTTGCGCTTGATCTCGATGCCGAGGAGCCAACTGATGGGTCCAAGGTCGGTCATCTTAAATAGAGATCCAATGCGCGATTTGTAGTCCTCGAGTAATTTCGGTGAGCTGCCGGTGATGGTGCAGTCTTCAACGTGAATTGCCATGATAATAATGTGGCCATCAGAGCGTGTGTAAAACACAGCATGGTCGGACTCGCACTGCTCGAACCCAATCTCAGCGAGAGAGCGGCTGGGTGTCTCGTACCATTTTCTTCCGCCCTGCTTCAAGCCATACAGCGCCTTGTTCAATTTCAAGACATATTTGCCGCGGTCAGCAAATTGATGGTCCGGGGGCTGCTCCATGAAGATAAGTTCGTCGGGGTCGAGCTCACCGTTGAGAAAGGCACTGTGAAAGTCGAACATGTCGATCTCCCAGTCGTTACGAGCTGCAATGGCAAGAATCAGCCTGATTGATGCGAGTTTGGCAGTGGGGGAAAAAGTCTCGTAATAGTCCACACCGTGAACTTGGGTGAACCCTCGGGCGACAAGTCGAGCCTTGTATTTGTCGATCTCCCCAGCGGCGTTCTTCTTGATGCGCAAGACCCATTTGCAGTCAACGACATTGCGATCTGCTGGCCTTTCAACAAGATCCCATGTGCCAGCGGCTTTGAGCGCGGCAATCTCCGTGTCAATTGCAGCCTTCCAGTGACCCCAATCAGGTCGTTTCTTCGCCTCCTCGAACGACGGTTCAAGCGCCTCCGAGTTGGCTATCGCAGCGGCCATTCCATGGTCCAGAATGTCGACCATTTCCCAATCTTCAGACAAGTCTGCACGCGCACCAAACTCCTCCCTTGTTTCTTCGACTGTCTTGGGCACCGGCACTCTCAAGCCTTTTGGTACCCCCGGATCAGACGGCCTATTGCTCGTCTGCCCAACGCCACTCTGGAGGTCGCGAATGTACGCAGAGGGCTTGCGGACGCGTTGGCCACGTCCCGTGGGAGGTTCTTGAAGTTCGGGTTCTTCAAAGTCGGGACCAAGCGGGTCCGTGCGCGCCAACTCGCGCGTGAGATGTTCCACAGAGGGTGAAGCGGGGAGAGGCGCATACGTCGGTGGAGGAAGAGGTCGTCTCTGCGATGGGCCTGCTTTTGGTGTGGCAGCAGGAGTGGGTGCAACGGGATTTTGGTGCGTGCTGGGGTTTTTATTTACAGACGAGGACTGATTGATATCCTCCTGCTCCCCCTCAAGCCGTAGCTCGACTGGTATGGGTACCAGCACGTCATCCTTGTCGAATTTAACGCTCCGTTCCACAGCAATATTTCGCTTGCCTTGGAAGTAAATCCTGTGCCCACTGCTCACTTCATCAAATCCCACCCAACGGCCAACTTCTGCGCGGCCGTCCAGCTTGCTACCATCCGGGTCGTGAACCCAGACTCTCGCGCCGAACTCCGGGAGGTGCGCGACGTCTGGCTTGCGTTTGTATGCCTCTTCATAAGGTGTCTTGCCGTCCAATGCACGAGTTGAAGTCCGATTTTTCAGATATATCGCGTGGTTAACGGCTTCGCCCCACAAAAATTTTGGAAACCCACTAGCATGCAACATCGCGCGTACGCGCTCCAGAACGGTGCGGTTGAGGCGTTCCGCGATGACATTGTGCTCCGGCGTGTCGTGGACAGTGAAACTGTGTTCAGTTCCATTTTTGGCAAGGTGAGCGTCGAATTCATTGCTCCAAAATTCCCCTCCGCGGTCAGAGTGCAGTTTCTTGATCTTGACTTTAAACTGGGTCAAGAGCCACGCCTCGAAGGCCTGGTACGAGGCGAAAGTCTCGTCCTTGGTGCGCTGGATGTATAACCGAGACCAGCGAGTATGATCGTCCGTGAAACTGGCGTAGTACTCACGGCGGTTTATCGTCTGCGTGGGAGAGGGTCCCCAGACATCCGAGTGAATGATATCACCCATCGCGGCTGCGCGTTTCTCCTTGCGCACCTTGGCCACGGGTTTGCGAGTCGCCTTCCCGTACTCACACGAATCACAGGAGCGGATCTCCGTGGACTCGTCGAGCTTGATGCCTGTCACCAAGTCGTCCTTGACAAGGCGTTTGGCAGCCTCGGGCGCGATATGCCCCATACGGCGATGGAGTTCTTCAATCGAGACTGTCTCGATGGCGCTTGCAGCAGTAACTCCAGTGTTGGCAGTCGCAGAACGTTGAACACGGTATGTCCCGTTCTTCTTGTTGATAACACCCAAGATTTTGCGTTGCTTATCAAAAATCCTGCAGAAGTCATCGCGGAAGAGCGTCGCGAATCCAGCATCAGTAATTTTACTGATGGACACAAGGGTGAGTCCTAGCTTCGGCGCATACAGCACTCCTTTCAGGAGTATTGTGGCCATACTCTTGCCATTCGGGATGCTGATGTGAATGTCGCCTTGCCCGATAGCTTGGAACGTGCCGTTGTCAGCAGCAGTGAGGGATTTCGGAGGGATGGACATGTAGTTCAGGAATTTGTGCCTGTACGGGGACATATGACGCGATGCTCCCGAATCGTAGAGCTCCGTCTCGACGCCGGGAGTGCCCGCTTCGTTTGCGAGCATTGCTGAATCAAAGGACGAGGTAATGTTTTCCTCTTCGATGTCCTCTTGATTGCTGAGCCATTCATTTACAGATATTTCGACCCAATCGGCGATGTCGTCTGTCAAATACTGTGGCGGGCGATCTGGCCCATCCGGGGATTCAGTGCAACCGATTTTCTCATCGCAGGAATCAGAGTTATATGCGGAGAAGAAATCGGGTAAGGACTCAGCGTCACTTTCCCCCAAATTAAAATCTTCCTCCGAGTCCGAATTTGACACGCTTTGCAGATCTGGCATCGATTCGGCATCGTCGTCGTCCTCCAAATCGGATTCCTCAAGAAGACGCATGAAATATTCAATGCCATCCAGATCCGAGAGTGAATATTTGTATTCAGTGTTGCCCGTGTCCGTGGGTCCATTCCCAGTCGCCAGTAAGTCCTCTATCGTGGGAACTGAGGCGGTATTGCTGACGGCACCATCTTCTTCGCTCTCGAAGAAGTCTTCGTCATCATAGTCAGACAACCAACAGCCTGCGCCCTGCGCAGCACTGCCTTGCCCGCTATCGCCGAGTTCGAGCTCCTCAAACTCGGCATGGAATGACTGCAGGTTCGATTCAACCTGCGCCATCCACACGCCGTCATCCTCTGTGGCGGCGTTCGCATCCTCGCGGGCCTTTCCCTTTCCTTTCCCACGTGGTCCCTGCCCTTCCTTTCCTCCACCCTTCGCCCAGCAATCCGCCTTGACATGGCCCTTCTTGTGGCAGTTATAACACTCCATGTTGGGCTTCGGGCCGCCTTTGCGGCCACTGTTGCGATCTCCCGCAGAGAATGCAATGTCGCGGTCGTCCTTCTTGGACTTTTGCCTGAGAGAGCGGCGATCGGCCTCCTCGTTGAGGCCGCGGATAAGGTCGTCAGGACCGAGGGTTTTGCCGAGTAGCGTCGAAGTGGCGGTAATTGCGGCAAGATAGGGTTCATAGGTGGGCGGAGGTGAGCCGAGGATTATCGCGGTGAAATTTTCATCGCCGGGATCTGCACTCATGCCAATCAAGTCGGTGCGAAGGGTCTGGAGTTTCTCCAGGTGAGTTCTGACATTCCCAGTCTCGGTGCAGCGCTCGTCCTGAAGCCTGCGTCGCATATCCACAGTAACCATTTTCGATTTCTTTTCAAATTCATCAGTCACCTTTTTCCAAAGTTCCGCCGCCGTCGTAGCGCCTTTAACACGCAAGAAAAGGCCGTCGGGGATCGTGCTCGCAATTGCTTGCTTCACAATAGCCTGGCCAGACTTGAAGAGCTTCAGCTCTTTGTCGTGAGCCTCGAGCGCAGTCACATCGGCGGCGCTAGGTGGGCTGGCAGTTGTAGGAGCAACAGGAGCGATATGGGTGTCCTTCAGATGGTCAGCCATTCCGGCGGCATCAGCGGCGAAGCTGAAGCGGCTCTTGTAGACGCTCCAGTTGGTGCCGTCTCCCTCGCACTTGGGAATGCGCAGGAAGAAGTCGCTGGGTTTTCCGTTCGGGTTGGACATGGTGTAGAATTAAGATGAAAGTTTGTCGTCGTAGATGTTTGTGGAGAATTTAGATTCGGGCGGGGCCCATAACCTATTGAAGAGGTAGACTTAAGAAGGGAATGTTCGCAGAAGAACTGATTTAATTCAGTGTAGTACTACAGTTTAAATACAACTGAGAAATGCATAGCTATCGTTCCATATGAAGGTATGTGGAAAATAACAATCTTACTACCTAATGGGACAAGTAAACAGCTTACAAGTAAACACTGCATGAGTACACGAATAGAAATAGAAGAGCGAGAGTGACAGATTGAGAAGGGTTCAACAGCTGCCCGGCCCGGCGGCTCGTTCCGGTTTGTAATCCAACACGTGGCGGAGGTTCCATATGGTATGCCACGCCACCGACACAAAGATCGTGAAAAGTCGTCCCTTTTCTGTGAGGACTATACCTTTGTCTGACTTGAATCTGACAAGGTTACAACCCAATATCAAGCCCCAGTTTAATGTAGGCCATTGTTGATATTTCCTTGACCATAGTTGCTGTGTCAGATTCCAAATTAAATTTTGGCCGGCTGCCTCGCAATCCAATGCAATGTGTTCGAGGGTTCCCGGAACCTGGCAAGTATGACATTGTCCCCATATGCTTAAAGCATCAATGTGAAACCAGAAGTCTCCAACTCTCAAGGTATTATGTAGGCACTTCCAAAAGAATTCCTAGGTCAAACAAGTCAATTCTGCAGGTCAAAAAGTGAACCCTCTTCTCTAAACGTTGCCAGGAGTGCCGGTACACGCCAATTTATCGGGCCGCGGTTTGAAACCATGACCGGTATCTTAAATATTTTGCGATACATTGTCGTACGCAATATAGCTACGAGATTACTGTAACATCGCAATATCAACAACAACAGAACTCGGCGATCAGCCGAAAGAGACGGATCAAGTTTCGCGTTTCTTGCCTCTAACCATCACATCGACCTAGTCCAGGGAAGTGCTCACGAGGCCGCTCCTCAAGATCCTAAGTCAAGTATCATGGTTCAAGCTCGCCCAAGACGGAAATAGTGAGGCTGTCGCGGCCTGAAATGACGACCCAGAATCCGGATACTTCTTCAACATCGCAATATCGGAGCCTATGCCCGTGTCCATAAATAATAAATTTTGTTTACGCATCACTTGCTGAGCTGTATGATTGTCTATCCGAACGCTGAGCGGTGGACTATAGACCAATGGAAAAATTAGAAAACGACTCACCATACCACCAAGGAGCTCAAAGCGCGGATACGCTATTCAATTTCATTGTTTTCAATGTCCTGGTTCGAGGAATAATAAGTTACGTCGCGGTCTCGAGCTACATGTCAATTCCCTCGCATCTTCTTCGTCGATCCGCCTCCACAGCACAATAATTTATTGAGACCGAGTCGCCGCCTACCCTGTTTTTGTCTGGTTTTCATCCTCTCCTGCGTACACCGAAAACGAAAACCGAGGTCATTTGGGCCTTCGACTAATGTGATCTGCCCATCCGACATGGGATGATTGGAGGCGATCGTTGCAAGGTCAAATGGAGGGTGAAAATGAAATCCGCGGGAGGTCACAGTGAGCCATGGACCTCGGCACGACATCAAACAAAATGTTGTAATTTTGGCCTCGGGTGGCAAAGTATCAGCGTGACCTCACTGTATAAACACCGGCTCTGCATTTTATGAATGTCCTCCGAATGTCCCAGTTGAGCTGTGAGTGTTATTGGGATTCCGTCTAAGGCGTATCCACGGAATGGCAGCAAAATCTCGCATATGCCATTGGTCTCGGGTTATAATGGGGTGCACAAAATGATTCGGAAACATGAATTTATTGCATAATGAATATATATTGAAAGCTCCAAATCGTCCTTCGCCTACTCCTCCTCCAGATCACCCCGTCTGCGCTTCCGGGTCTGCATCTCCTCCTCCGCCATCCAAGCCTCGTGGGCTTTGAGCAATATTTGCTGATTCTTCGCGTTGAGGGAGACTTTCTTCGAGTGCTTGCGAACAACAGCTTGCCACGATGTCGAGGATTCATTGAATTCGGCGGTTCGGTGTTCGGTGTCCGCTGGATCGCCATGGACTTTGATGTCTTCTTGATAAATGAAATTGTAGAGGCTATCAAACATTTTGTTAGAAAAATGAGAGTGAACGAAAAGACGACGACGTACCCATCAAGCTCTTCCTTAGTCTGGCATAACTTGCTATTATCCTTGATTATTTCGTCCACTTGCCGCCAGAAAGTGTCTTCAGTGAGCCATGGGTACTTGACCGCAATAAATTGCTTGAGACGAAACATCAGCTCAAGAAACATTCGAAAAGGAAAAAACACGAACGATGAATGCCAGCCGAATATATAGTTGGAGGGTGGCCTGTATGGTCGTTCCCTGGATGAGTTTGTGGGTGAGATCGGCGATGTTTTCAAGCACAGAGCCAGGCTCAAGGGACGCGATCACCTGCGAAGATATTAAGCAGATATTACGCATGAAAATGAAATACGCACAGCGGTCTTGATAATGTTCCTGTAGTGGGTTCCCTTCTCCCCAATCCTGGAGAGCACCAACTTGACATTGGTGGTCTCTGCATCGGGAGGAAGCTCCGATATATTGCATTCACGCATGGAATTCTGCATCGCCTATGAGCAGAGGAGAGATGGAAGACGGGAGCTGATTGGACGCACAAGCAGGTTATCAGCCATTTTCTGGCCCCGGTATGCAGAAATGTCGGGTGAAAGAAAGAAGGCCTGGGTGTAAGTTTTGATTTTGAGCTAGAAGAATGGCCATACTAAATGAGTGAACAGAAAGAACATTTAATCACGCACCCCGAGATCACTAGATATTACCCATTGGTCTGCCTTCTCGTTTTGCTTGGTGATGTCGATCAACTCGAGGATCTGAGCAAACAACATGACATTGCGCTCCTCCGGCGAGCGAAGCTATGAACAATATTAAGCTGGTATAATCATGGAAAGAAACAGGAGAGGTATACCCGAACAAACTGGTCAAATGCCACCGTAGATTTGTCGCTCAGTTTGACCTTGTGCTTGACCAAGTTCCCGAATGCAATCAAGGAGGATGAGCCAAGAGGAATGACGGAGGATAAAGTCGGAGGCAAGCCAGTGCCTTGAGGGCCACCCTCATTTTGATCTTGATCCATATCGTTGCTATCTGGGGTGCTCGAAGAGCGGGTGCTTGGTGCTGGTGTGGTAGAGCCACCGGCGCGATACATTTGTAGCATCTGAGCGGCGGGATTCATAGCGAGCAAGCTGGGATCGATGTTTGCTTCGACAAAAGTGTCGGACATGGTGGAGAGTGTTTAAGAGGAGAGATATGTTTTCCCATTGTTCCACACGCCTTATATATTGTGGCCTCGACGGTGGCAATCGGTGGACGACGAAAAAGGCAAGTCAAGTTGGTGTGACTTTGATGTGACTCGACGCGGCGATTTTGGCCAGAACCAGCCAACCTCAAGTTCGCGATCCGTTACACCGTTCGTTGGTCTCAACATTTAAAATATCATTCGCTTTTGAATACCGCTGTTCTCGCTGTGAGCTAAGCTATCGGAAACAATCCTGCGTGGCTTTCAGGGTTTTTTTTTGGCAAGGATGGAGTGAGGCTGTGAGGCTGTGATCGCTTGGACCATTGTGTGCTTTGACTCCATTCTCTTCCTCTCCCATCTCCATGCCACGAAAACCAAGGGACCTCCCAGATTGTGAGCATGACGGTTCCTCAATATGAGAGCCAAAAATTCTGAATAACTTCGGTCAGTTTTTGAGCAAGACTCGCTCACAAAAAAGGTTCGCTGTTTAATATGCAAGGAGGAAGATCCAGAAAACTTCGGGTCATGGATTCTGAAGAACTCGCTGTCTGGCCATCTTGCTAGTGATATTCACTCTGCCCATGTTCAGAACAAGGAGCGCCGCCAACAGGAACTTGAAGAAAATACTCGCAAACTACATGATGTCTATTCTGGCCCCGAAGCTTCTCTCTCTGAGCCTGTGGATCCTGGGCCTTATTCCCCACTTCCTGCGATGTTTGATGATGAATATAGCCGACCCCACAGCCCAACCTATGCCAATTATGCATCTGCCGGGCTTGCTCCCCCAATAATTCCTACATCCATGACGGTTCATGATCCTGACGAGGAGCGTAATAGATTGAGAGCAGAAGTGGAAAGAATGCTCTCGCAATCAGACCAACATGAAGATGACGATGATATAACACTTCCGCAGGGTGTTACTAGAGAAGGTCTGTGTTGCCTGTTTGCTCATTTTATATTTGAGCTCTAACTCAGTCGCATTCAGACATCGATAATGGGGAAGAAGAACTTGATGACGACTTGGCTTATACCCAAGGCCCTGTTGATAATGCCTACTTCCCGTACGCGAACAAAATTGTATGGATTCAAATTTTAATAGCCCATTCCACACAATTAACAGCTTTTTGGAATATTAGACCATGTTGTTGGACATCCTCGATAATCTACCTCGACTAAGAATGTCCAGCAACCAGTTCAAGATGATTCTATGGACCCTGAAGGAGTGCAATGTATCCAATGTCCCGTCGTATGATGCCTTTCGCAAAATGCAAGAACGCCTTCGCAAGCTTTGCGGTAGCGAACCAAAATTGTACACATCTAGTGTTGGCAATCGGTTTTATGTGAACGATATTCGGGATACAACCTGTTTCACACTTGGGCGCAATGTTGTGGGTGCATGAAATTGACGATATGGCTCAATATGTGGTACGTATAGATTCAGATTATTTTATCCCATTTAACTCGAAGGAATTCCAGAGCGACCTTTCAACTCTTATTGGCAATGTGCTCGATGCCTTTGGCGACCAGGATCCCGCAAAAATCCTTTTGAAGATCAAACTTCATCTCCTCCCGCACATCGTTGAGGATGCAGCCCGTTTCGGCCCACCTATTCGAAATGCGACTGAGGTTTTTGAATGCTTCAACGCAATCTTCCGTTTATGTTCGATTCTCAGCAACCATCAAGCCCCTAGTCGCGACATAGCCCTGAAATTCGCGTCGATGGATCGCATGAAGCATATATTAAGTGGTGGATACTGGAAAGTCGACGATGACTGGATTTGTGCTGGTCCCAATGTCCTTTCGGTATTGAAGAAGAAGCCAATCATCCAGCGTCATTTAGGCTGGGTACCACCTCGCACTCTTGTTGGAGGTAAGTGCGATACTTGAATTAATTATTGAACCATTAATGATCTTTTTTGAACGGCAGGGCATATGCGCCTCGTTGCAAAGGCAAAGGCTTCATTTATCGGATGGAAAGACACGCACGCATGTTCATTCATGAAATATGAACCAATACTTGCGTTTGTACGCTGGTGTTCGACAATTGGGGTCACAGCGCAGTCTGGTGATTTTTGACAAAAGGGTTCTTGGGTTTTTGCGCGCGACAGCGAGGTAAATATTCAACAATGTTATTGGTTATCAAACTTATGCCTGCCAGAACAAAGTGGTTGTGGGACGTATCCGGGAACTGCTGGTGCCAGAGAAGTGTCCTGAGGGTGTTCCGAGCGGTCTTGTTACTTTGGAAAGGTTCCTCGTGTCCGAGATGCTCCATCCAGAGTTTGGAATGCCTGCTCTTCAGCGGCCCGCTGATATAAATCTCCACGGAATCACTGTGGTCGCAACAGTGAGTGCAATATAAGATGTGTTGAATTGATCTTGATTATTTCCAATGCTATAGGCGATTATGTTCCGGTTCTCTGCTGAACACGATTGCCGGCTTGTCAAGTGTGCTCCAACTGCATTGCGGCGTGTAATGCAGGAACGCCAGGAAACATCACAGAGCATCAAGCTCTTGGCGCACGGAGATGACAACCATTTTGTGATCAACATGGCCGGCATTCACAATGCAACATTAGTCCGGCGCAATCTTCCGGTTGCTCTAACCGTGCCTCGGCCTCTCTATCTTGACCGAGAAGCCCACCATCATCAAGTTGCAGTTGGCTTACGGGTAGCACAAACCTTGAAAAGGGCACGGACACAAGAAAAACGACGAGCAACAATGAAGGCAAAGCAACTTGCCAAAGCTGGCACTGGGACTGATGGTTCTGACGAAGAGGACGAGGAAAATGACTCGGACGCGAGGAAATGTTAGATGGCGAAGTGCAAAGCGAGGTAGTGCGGGGAAAAAAGAGGCGACATGAATAATTAAATAAGATGTTTGTAGTAGTGATTGGGCCAAGAAAACAACACTGTATTTGCTGTGTCTGAAAGATTTACTTCGTGGGGTGTGACACATGTCACAGCCACAATAAATGTTCACAATGTCGCAACAAACATGGGGGGTCCCATTTTTTTCGCTGAAAAAATATGGAAAACTCTGGGTAAATCTTGAAGCTCTATACTCTATGGGGGCTCGTACAAATATCCGGAGACTATTATTCTCCATGTTTTGAGACATTTGCCAAATATGGGTTGCCAGCGTTGAGTGACGAGGATGACAGCTGCGGCAGTGTTGTTGATCCCTCTTGAGTGGGGTTAGCATTAGCGAATCCCATTCAATTTTCTCGATTTAATGAATATTGTCAAAAGAAAAGTAGGAAATAAATGTATGTCATTGCGGAAACAGTATGGAAGATCTAAGTACGCTGGCGTTTCAAGCTGGGTGTCTCTGAGGTGGCCATATCCCGCTCCATACGATCTAACGGCCGCTTTCGAGATGGGGTTACAAGCTATAAAATAGATTAGGACTTGAAAAATGAGCAAGAAAACTTTGTTTGCGCACCTGGCAGCCTGGACTGAATGTTGCCAGTGACTGGTCATCAGAATGTTCGGTTTCCGAAGGATCTATGGAATTTTGCGGACTGTCAGGTGCCTGTACACTCTGACTTTCGGCCTTCACGAGCGGTGATGATCCCCCAAGCTGGCTTTGCGGAGTTTCGGGAATATCTCGACGCTCGGATTGCTGTCGGTGCGGCAACAAGAATTTCCTGGGTGATTTGCCTTGGAAAGATTGACGCTGAGAGGGACTTGGTCCACCGCGCACATTTTTCACAGTGCTGGCCTTCGTATTATTCACAGTGATGTTGACTGAGTCCAATGTCGATGGAATCCCAGACAGATTTATATTGAATGTCTTGTTGCCACCGAGTTAAATCGAATATATTCAGATAGAATGGATGGAAACTCACGAAGGGACCTGGGCCTTGAGTATTAAAAACGAAGGTAACTCCGGATGTGCTGGAGTGCGTTCTATTACACTCGGTGGCAGGCTTTGGGGTAATGTTGGCAGACATTGGTGCAGGTTAAAAGCAGGTCGGGTGCATGTGGCGGGGACAGAATATACATTTGCGGGATATTGGGAGAGGAACAAGCTTGTGATGTGCATGGAAATATCTAGAGGATAGCTGCAAAAAGACGACAAATTGGCATCAGATCATGGATGTTTGGTTGATGCTCTTCGTGATGTCGATTGGACCTTCACACAACTGACCTTCGACGGAGCTCATAAATTATCCCAAATAGACAAGCACACCTAAGGCTCTACTGCTATCCTCTCTCTAACCTGCCAGTGGTATCTCTCCCAGTTTGCGGTGTAGTTTCCGCCGAATCCGCCCATCTTTCGCCGTCGCTGGAGCCGGGAATCCAGGTGCGACATTGGCACGAACTCATCAACTCTGGCCTCGGGGGACAAATGGGAATTGACGACAAGTTATAACATTGCTACCCCATCGGGATATAATGAACAATTTTCACGGGAAAGGTACTTCACACTCATTGCTTCGCCAGAATCTCCTCTGCTAATTACTATTCGGCGTTGTACAAACTTTCCCGAATGCATTTTGTTTCATCAACGTGAGGCCGACTGGGGCGAGAATTTCCACCGTGGCGCCATTCGCGCACACCTTCAACAATGTGCAATGCTGAATCACAGCGGTGCGCATCACGACCTCACCCAAATTTCCGTCCGGTTGTACCTCCTTCAATATGAAGCTCGGCGCATCGTCATTGTTGGGAGAAGCCCAATCTGGGTCAACGGCCCGCAACTTCACGTTTGCCGGATTAACAGAGTTTGTGAGATCGAAGGAGAGGAATCCCTTTTCTTCCGAGGCGAAGGAGCCTTGCGTGCATTGGCCGGTGTTCCCCGCGCATGTAGCCACCAGGGAGGAATTGTCGAGGTTGTACGTGATAATTTGGCCATCGGCGAGCGGCTGCTCAGGGGAGGGCCCAAAGCGCCAAATTGAAACATTGACCGCGTCGTTGGTCAAGCCGTACTGATATTGGTTTTCCAAAATTCCGTTCTGCCGGACGGAAAACGTAGCAGTTGGTATCGCGGTACTCGGGGAGTTGAACGATAGGCCTGTGAGTACGATTTCGACCGAGTATGTATCACAGCGATGGAGCCACGCTTGCTGAAAGAAATCAGGATGCTAGCCAGACGCACCAACTGGAACCAACTTACCTCCCGTCCAATTTTAATTCCGATGAGTGGGGAGAAGAACGGCCCAATGCCCAATATCACCGCCACGGGCAGAAACACGAGGATCCAGGCACAATGCCAGGCATAGTAAATTACGCTGGAACGCGTTGCGCCATTTCCGACCCGTGTTTTAGTCGGAGCCCTCGCGGACTGAGCGTACCATGCGCATACGACGATGTTGGCGCATCCCAAGAAGAAGCCGAAGAGATACATGAACAGGTAGTACGCCTGCCACCCTGCATGAGTTCGGTTCACCGCTGATCTGGGATTTGGATCGGTAGCAGCCCGTAAGTCTAGAATAACGAGTTATATACCCGGAGGGTCAGAAGACGGCGGCGGACGCCGGTGACTGCCAGCGGACGTCAGTGGCCGTCAGAGGACGACGATCTCCATCAGCAGATGCCATCTGCCGACAGATGCCGCGATTAGATAGCGGATAGATCACCCATCGCTGATGGAGTCCAGCAGCCCCTATCCTTGACCCCCCGCCGTCCAGCAGCATCTGGCGGATGCTGCTGGATGTCGGCGGCGGCCGCCACGTGTTTTATTTTGTTTGTCATCCTAGGGTATCCAGGAGACGCAATTTGATTTTCTCTTCCTTTCCGCCATGACCTCCCCTCAGTCCCCTGAAGTAATCCCTTTGGCCTCCATCGCTGGTGGTGCGATAAATATGCAGCGCACATTCCCAGTGCTGTTTTCTCTTGCTGTGGCAATGAAGCTCGATCACACAGGCACCAAAAAGGACCTCTTGCCCCGCATCCTGAACAAGCTCAAGGATGACACTGTCCTTGCACAGTCGGCGGAATATATGAAATTCTCGGTCTACAGAGCCCCAAAGACTGCCCAAACGGCCACCAAGAATATCAAAAACAGTGCTGAGAGGGCCGCTGAGGATGCCGAGGAGGAAGCCAAGCCAGTTTTGCCTGCGACAGGGTTCGTGTTTGTGCTCGTACTTCTTTGCTACATTTAACTTCTGTAAGAAGCGCTCACCAGAAGCTCAGCGAGGCGAAAGCCAGCGTCGATCCACCGCCCCAGTTTGCGCACCTTGGGGGACCCAACAAGGCTGATAAGGTTATGGACAACGAAGATAGTAAGTACATCACTTAAATGTGCAAGAGTTCACACTGATATGTTCAGATAATTCGGATTCCAGCCTGCTTTCGGAGGACGAGACAGTTGAGGAAGAAAGGCCAGTGACCCCGCCTCCCAAGCATAAGGAACCGAAGAAAATGGTCATGGAGCCGGTAACCGGTGTGTTATAATGCACTCTAAATTCATTGTTTAATATAAGCTGCTTTGTAGTCGTTGTTGTCTTCAATGGGTCCGGGAAGCGGGAGCTTATGGTGGAGGCGGGCGGAGACGCTGTTCCTCTGACCCTTGAAAAGGAAGGCATCAATGGTGCCCCCTCAACATACTCAACGTCGCTCAAGGCTCTTTTGACTGAAGCGATTAATTCGGATACTCCAATGAAAGGTTAATTCAATTTATTGGGTAGCATACTGTGGCGCTAACTACGAGATAAGCCAACAAGAAAGCGAAGATTTATCGGGCTGGTCTTGTCGACACTGCAGTTCATAGCCTCAAGCTCGGCTCAATCGAAGAGATCCTTGGCGAAAAGCGGGTTGGCAATTTGTGCTTGCCTGCCGTAGACAAATACGAGCTTCAGTCACTCGCGGGTGGGCTTCTGATGTGTGATGTACATATGGTCTCGGAGGACGGGTATACCATGGTGAGGGACCCAATTGATTATTCGTGTTAACTACAAAAAAACTCACGACTATTTAAATTCAAGGCGGCTGCCGGCGCCTCGGCCTCGGCGGGGATTATGCCCGCACCTACTGGGGAGCAAAAGCCCTTGGTTGTGGCCCAGCAAAGAGCCTCTGCCGCCGTCATCAATGAAACGAGGGAGGCGGCCCAACACCGCTTCTTACGTGGAGTCTTCGATGGCCGCACGACGGCGTGGCCTCGCGCTGACGTTGCGCGTGTTACGCGTGATCGTCACACCGCCGTCGAGGACGCTGTGGCCAAGGCATATCTTTTTGGCTGGAACAAATCCGGTGGAGGCTTTAGGATACCCCTGGGTGCGTTGTCTATTTATTACCACTGTAACTCTCCCCAATCATTCTTCAGATTATAATGACGCAAACCTTCCCTCGCACGATCTCCGAGGTGCCAATTTGACCAAGATTCAGATTCAAGAGGCAGCGGGAGTCTTGCATGCCGCGGCGGGTGACGACCGAACGAATATGAAAAAGATGAAGAAGCTGGTCGAGTATTGCCCAGACGCCACTGCGTGGCTTGAGAACAGTGCAGAAGGGGCAGAGGCCGCCCGACTTGCGCGCAAATTTGACGAGCTTTCGGTCACTGCTTTTGTCCGTCGTTTGGAGAGGAAGCAGAGGAAGGCGAACGCGAAGTCCAAGGCAGAGGGGAAGAAGAAGCGCAAGGCTGGGAGTGACCTTGATTCTGACGCATTGGACGAGGACAAAAATGACGCCGCGAGCACCGAGGAAGAGGAACTGCCGAAGAAGAAGTCAAAGCGTGCTTGAAAGCCCGGCAAGGCGGGGGGCGGTTCTGATTAGTACATACAGTCCTTATTTATCTTTTGTACTTGCCCTGCGCTGCAATGCAAATGTTCCTTAGCCTGTCTCTCCAGAATGCCAAATGCGGAACTTGAAGTTTCCAAATAAGGAAACACTCTGCGAGACACACCATCATGGCAGTCTCTGCATATAACTTCATTGGCTTCCTCCAAGCTTATTTTCCTGGGGGGCTATCGCTTGAAAGAACACTCTACATAATTGCAATCCTCAGTTCACTCTACCCGCTTTTCCGGCTACACAAAACCCAGCGACGCGAGCCCCGCCAACCAGCAGCTACAGGATGGTATCGGAGCATAGGTCTCCTTCTGGATCGGGCATTTCATCCAGAACGACAAGACCCACACATTTGGTTGGATGAAGGCCCAGGAGGTGAATATGCAGAGCAGATGTGCAATGATTTGGAAGAGCTTTACTACTTCCTTGGTATCACTGGCTCTGCTGCCGGGGAAGGCAGTTTCTTCCCCAAACCTCGTCCAATTCTGGTCACTGCACGCCTCACCTGCATTTTTTGTTTGCCCTCCGAGGGGATCCACTCTCTTCGGCGGCGAAAACAGCCGCAGAGAGTTCGGCTGCTTGGTAGTGACTTTCAATGGGTTGAGGCCGACCTCTTCCTTGCCTTCTGCCAATCTTGCAATGCAGAGTATCATCCCGACCGAATCACGTACCGTCCCCCTAACCAGAACAACACCCGCTTGCAACGGCCCGAGTGCGATGCAAATTATCTACGCGTCTCGAAGCACGGCATATGGGTGCATCGAAGAATAGCTTTGGCGCAGGAAAATGCTGTTCTGAACTTCCATTCTGGATGGTCTAACTTTGCAAATGGTTGAGCGACACCATTGGCAAGAAACCCCACTTTACCATTCGACAATCCCAGCGTCTTTACTTTGAGCATTTTTCGCGGAGATTGATTGTTGCGCATGGCCTCACGGACACTTTCGCCTTTCCCTCCAACACCAACTCTCAAGTCATCGCAAACACTGTTCGAGAATATATTGGAGCTAATGGTGGTGTCGTTGCTGGTGCAATGAGTCACGGCTGCTCAGATTGCACTCACTTGAAGCGTTACAAGTCCGATCTATTGGCCACTGGGGCAGCCTTGGATGATCGCGCAGATGGTGTCGCCAATGATCCCTCTAGGCATGCTACCGCAGTAAGCACTTGCATTGAGATTCTGTTGATCATTCTAAATTTGCGTAGGATCCTCATCAACCTCAAGAGGAAATACCGGGCGAGCCCAATCTTCTTTATGAGCCACGGCAAGAAGAGCCTCCCGCAGATGGTCGTCGTGGATATACCCGCTTGGCTGCGATGGATGGAAAGACTATTACACATAAGGTTCATTGTAATGTCTTCTTAACAGTGCCCTCTGAACTTGATACTCCAGATCTGTGCGGTTACCATATGCCAGAACGATCTAGTCAACTACAAGAATGGCCGGTTCTGTGAGGCGCACTTGGATCTCCGGAATATATTCGGCATTGTCCCTTGTGGACACCAATTCATTCGGCAGGTGCATTGACCTGTGATGACCAAGCGCACAAGGACTGGCATTCCCAATATCTGAACAGATTTGCACGCCAGTCCTTCCCCGGAGTCCAACGTGTCATTCGAAAGCAAACTGCTGGGCAATCCAGAATTGGTGCCGCTGCTGTCACCACTGCTGGACCGAGTCTCCACCCTACGCTTCCGTCTCTTAACGGCGTTGAAGGCACTGAAGTCAGCCATACTTTCAGGGCGAGGAAGATCTATTGTTTACAAACCATTCAGTGGGCATGCGGCTGCCCAATTGGATGGGGCAAATGCTATACATCGGAAAGTTCCTCACAGGTACTGGAGTTTATCAACCGTGTTTGGGTGGACAACCCAGAATCCAAACCGGGTTTCATTGCCTACGACGACGCTTGTAACCTGCTGCGGCATATTGTGACGCAGGACCCCAATGATCTCTGGATAAAGACGACGAGATTTATTGTTGACTCATGGCACTACATTGGACACCGCGCTACAGATGTGCTATGTCGTCTTTGGTGCAACCCAGCTCCAACGAACGGCTCGCAACCCGATCTTGTCACTGTTCAAGTTGACGAGAATGGGCGAACACACACCACTCGGGCCTTCAACACAGAAACCGCTGAACAACTCAATGCCTGGATCAGTGGGTTCGAATCACAGCTTCAGCAAATGTCGGCAACAAACTACGATTTTACTGTCCATGTTATCATGCTGCTGTACAAGGAGAAGGTGGATCGCAGGATTATGGAGAAAGCCACTGGTCTATCCAAGGAATTTTGGGATGCGGTGGAGGGCAGATTGGCGGACAACGACAACTAGATTCGTGTTTGTTCAGGAATAGCTTTTGAAAATTTTAAATCCTCTATTTCTTTCATATACTCTGCCGGAGTCCGCTGGATTTTAGCGGCGCATCCATCGGATAGCGATGGATGCCGACAGAATATTCTCCGACGGTGGAATCCGCCATATTCCAGCGGATTACAAGCTGAGTATTCTTCATGGGGCTGCTAAATGAGTGGTATCGAGCAATTGTACTTCATTCTAAGCATATAAGCGAAGGTTTTAGCCTCCCAAGACTTCGTGCCATGGCTAACAATGAGTCGCATCGAGCCAAAAGAGTTTTGATGAAAGACCACATGACCGTGTCGCAGACTTCTGGCTCGAAAAATTTAAAGAACACGTAGGGCCCCATGGATAAATTCTAGCTAATTTTGAAAAATACTAGTAACACCGCGTTCTAAAAGGCTTGTCCCAGAGTCCCATAAGTATCGTCCTGGATGTTTTTTAGACACCATGTTTGATTTACGATCCATTTGTCCGCTGGCATCTGGCGGCACTGGGGCTCTCTGCTGGATGCCGCCGCATGAGCTTCTGCATCTGCCGGAGTATCCTGGATGCCGCCAGATGGACGCGCTTATCTGGCAGTGTCCGGCGGATGGCTGGCAAGATCCGCTGGCTGCCGCCGGACGCCACCGCCTTTGGCGGTGCGGGTATATTACTGAGAATAACGTAGGTTGTTGAATTGGTACGAGAATTTGAACGAAAAGAATAATCCACAGACAATAGACAATCCATACGGCATCAAAGGCATTGAGAATCAACCAAGAGACTGCGAGCATGTCAGTGGCAATGGCCGAGGACGAGGACCGGAAAAATCGCACTAAATGTTCGATGCCTCCTCAACGGACCATCTCTGACAGAATTGACGGATTTGGATTTGGGGGTCCCGTTCGTGATATCACTCTCCTGTGTATGCCGGCTGATCTGATCCAGCTCAATATCAGGGGACGGTTCGGATTTTTTCGATGGTGTCGACTTAGGCGCGTCGAAGAGCAGAAGACCAGATCTTGCGTACTTGAATGCGATGACATCGCATGCGCCGCTAAGGCTGAAGATACCCTTGATGATAAATTGGGCTTCTGCGGAGGTAAAGGGCTTCACATCTCCGTGAGCGACGACGAACCATCTCGCCAAACCTGTAGGTAAAACGGGCAAGCAATACGTCAAAGCGCAGCTATGCTGATCTGTGAGTGATCGAGGACGAGACGATTCGACTGAGGGCATACATGATCATCTTGAAACGCCGCTCGCCGTTTGCCGCATCACCGGTATGCAGCTTGAATTTCCACCACTCCGGATCGCCCGGAGTGACGTGGCCTCTGTCCAAGAAGAACAGTGGGATGTAGAGGACAGATACCGCAAATCCAATCCACAACCAGAAATTTTCGAGGGCAATTCGATAGTTTGGATAGCTGCTGTTGATCCAGCACCAGTACTGTACAAAGGCTAAAGCGGAATCGGGCACCATGGGCAATGTTCATACCGGTGTGGGTGCGTAGAACGAAGGGCTCTTGTGTACAGATGTGGAAATGATCACTGTTAGAACCAGGAAGGTCCAGATGATGCCCACGAGGATGGATGCCCATTTCAATGTGACCCCACCACGGCGCCATATGTTGTCGAATGTGTTCACGGTAATTATCTATATGGTTGGCGTCAAATCCAACACTACAACTGTAAGCTGAAGCGTACAACAGTGGTCATGGCAATTCCCGCTTGGCCAATATTCTGCAGGACACCTTGGGAAGGTTATTACATTTGCAAATCGAGGAACCGGCTTGCCTTGGGCGGTACAAAAGCTTCCTGCATGAACAATTCCGTTATTGATCCATCGAACGTCCATTACCACGCCCAATGACTGGAACAGGTCGGCCGTAAATAACGACAGCTGCCGCTGGGTGAGTTGCGAAATACGTGAGGTAGTTTGACCACGCACCATGAACATATCCATCGGTTTTTTGACTAACCGACGCTCGTCAGAGGTGGTAACTTTCCGCGCACGAATTACGTTTCTCTGAATTTGCAAGTCAGTCAAGCACCCCCGTGGGCATCATCTAAGGCGGCAGACCAGAATCAAAACGAATATCGTAACAACAGCTGTAAGAGAGAGAAACCCAGCAAGCGAGACAATCTATCATCATGAATGTGTTGCATCTCCTACATTCGTCGCGCAGAGCCACGCACCACAAGGCCAACATTTTGTTTCCGAGTGTAGCAGTAGAACCCAGAGAATCCTTCAGTTGCCAACTGCTCCGGGGTACACACAGGTTGGTCGAAATTATCGGCGGACATGAGGAAGTCGTGGTCAAGGGGAGAGATGCGGAAGGCAATGGGTAACCCTGAAGTAGTTCCACGAGCGTCAATTTGGCACTTAAATTAGTGTCAATGGAGACATGTTGTACCACGATTGGCAACTATTGCTGTATTTCAATCAGTCCGCGCCGCATGTCCCACTTGCGGATGCAGAGAACTGTCGCAACAAATTTGGGTGCTGTGGGCGTACGTTAGAACATGAGGTTCGAAATTGAGGTCCCACAAAAATTCGAGAGGCGGGCCATCAGGGCAAGCTTCTGTGGAAAAACACTAAAAGTGAAGGGAGGAATCTTGGGCGGAGGGTGCCCTTTACGAGATCCTAACCTGAGAGCGGGAATCAAAACACGAGGGAAAAAAAAAAACGGCGCCCCACCGTTTACGAGATCCTAACCTGGAAGCGGCAATCAAACCATGAGGGGGGGAATGGCGCCCCGCCGACTCCTGTGTCCCATATCATGTCAGAATCAATGTCTCTCCGGCTGTGCAACAGCTTTGGAATGTCGGAGACGCCACTGTGTTTATTTTTGTGGGTAGATTACTTTGACCTATCTGGGAGGATCGAATTGAGTAATCTGACCATTTTTGAGTCGCAGACAAGAAACTGATCGTCGCCTGTTAGCGGGCACGTGTGCCAAGGCGATTATGAAGGCAGGATGGTGGCGGAATGCAGGCGTGTTGTGTTCACCGAGATAGCCGGCCGCCATCAAACACAAAGATCCCGCGCGTCAGTGTGCGCTTCTCGGCTCCTGGACCACAATAGGGACTTGAACAGTCTCACCAGTTTTTCTGGCTGCAATGTATGGGTGAGAATCCACCTCCAAGTCGTAGTAAGTCGTTCATTTTTGACAGCCGTTTAAACTGTTTCCAAACTGTTGTGCCCACCCCCAAACTAAATGGAAATAAAACCGTTTGAAAACGTTTATAAATGGAAATGGTTGGCCAATCTCCTATCACAGCTTGTCGTAATTGTCGTGTATTCGTGATCCTTTAAAAACGACGGGTTACAGCAGGGTACAGCCTCGTCGCCTCCAAGTCAAGAGAGGGCGAGTGATGAAGAAGGCGCATCCTCCCCCTGACATCTCTCTAACCACCACCTCTGCCGGCGGCCACAACCCGCTCCACCAATGAGGGCCGATCTTATTCTGGCAATTCTGTCCCTGAGTGTGTGTACCGCGTTATCTATGAAGACGACTCTAACCGGCGCACAGCAAAAGACTTATCAGCAACGGTACAAAGGCGCAAGTAAGTGCTACGTGCACCTCCGCGTCACACTGAAATCCGCTCATTTGAGGTCTAGAGAGAGTGCGAGGACCTTAATAACCGCTGTATCGCCCGGCTGAGCAGCCTGCAAGACCTGCAGGCCTCTTCGATGCCGTTGGACGACCGGACAATGACAAGCTTTTTGGACGAGACGAAAACATATCGCTGATGCATAAATTTGTCTGTAGCACTGACGAGGATTATCAGGGTTTTAGAAGGGATCATCACCAAGGCCGAATCACGGAGGAGGCCGAATATTGTGGCAGCTATCCTTATGCAAGATGAGCTCCAGGGATGGGCCCTGGAACAAAATCGGAAGGTGGATGAGCAATTTCAGATGATGGTGGTCAGCCATATCTCATACCCCCGGCCAGCTCCCTCACGTCTCTTCAGATACAAATTCTCGTTACGATTGGGCGTCAAATAATAGAGATCAAGGCAGACAACAACAACATCAGGATAAAGTACTCAATGAAATCAGATCGCAGTTTGGCAAAATCTCGTCGCACTTCCAGGGCGAGCCATCTCTCGACGTTCGGCTTGCTGACGAGGCTCTAGATCTGGTAACAAAGCAGCCTGCACTTACCCAAAGACCCCAATCTCCCCGCATCCATCGATATTCCCGCTCCTTGCCGTGGATACACTTTCTTTCGATTGGTTGCTACCCTCGCCTCGAGAACCGACTATAGCAGAGCAATCATCTCCGCGTATTGTGCCTCCACAACCTCCAAATGCGCCCACCAGACAGTCGGCTCCGTGTGTCATGCCTCCACAACTTCCAGATACGCCCTCAAACCTCAGGGATGACAATGGCAAGATCCACGGCACGAGCAGCTCGGTCGAGGGCAATAGAGAAGTCTTTACATATCCGGAAGCGTGTTGATATCAGTTTTCCCGTCAGGAATTAAAGAAAGAGAGAACGTACACGGATTTCTGAGTCTGTTCTGCTGATTCCTGAACAGCATTGAGGAAGAAGGGGGTATAAGATATGTGGTTCGACCCCGACACATTGTGCCGACTGGTTACGTTCCACACACTGGTCAGGGCGGGGTACGCAAGGCCCAGTACGCCTTCCGAAACACCATCCCCGAGGAAGAAATTTTCGTTGGGGACTCCGAATTCCTGCAGAGCCACGGCAAACTCCCCAACTGCGATGGTGTCGAAACCCGTCGGTCCCGCTAAAAACTCGCCCGAGCCATATCAGACGAAAAAAGTGACGTTGGGAAACAACTGGAACGTCGCAGACTCCGCTGGGTTGAACATTGCCGGACCAAACTTGCACATCTCAGGTGGTGAAACGGCGCACTTGCGTGCAACAGTGAAATCCAATATCAAAAAGAGCAAGACTATGTCTGCTCAATTTAACACCAAATAACCACTGACTACTACTCAATAATGTGTGTGTGTGTGTGTTCGGGGAGGTAGGATTTGAAAACCCTTCAACCTTAATAACAAGTGGTTGTAGTTGACTTTATGGTTGTCAAACCATTGGAATAACCGTAGTTAATTTAAACAACCCCCACGTTGTAGTGGAAATAGAATAGAACCCACAAGACTGATAAGTCTTGCTGAACTAAATAGCTGGTGAGGCTAAAGGACTCAAAAGAGCATTGTGTCAACAAGGGGGGTGATAATTCACTATCTATCTAGTACATTTGGAGGAGCTTTATAGTGTCACTGGCTACTGCAGGTTACAAACAATATAATAATTTAGCGGAGAGAGAATGAGCATTGGTAAGTGCCCAGATAAATAGAATAGAACATCCCTACTGCCCAGCTTTAGACAACAGAGCACCCAGCCTGCTCAGATCTTGAGATTTAACCATCTGAGCAGCTTTAAAGCACTATTTCTAAGCCAGTTCTCCCTACCATGCCCATTATTAAGTGGCATGTACTCAACAATAGACCAATCAACCTTACAAACCTTCCTACAGGCTGTATTGTCATTTTCCTACGTGAAGACTAAGTGCGCATCACGCCATTAGCCCTCTTAATCATCCATTTACAGGTGTGTTGTCCCTTGTTTGTTCCCTCCTTTAAGACGTGCTGGGGCACATGACCACTTCAGGGCTGGGCTCTCCAGTTCCAGAGTGGGTACATAGTTCAACCTTTGGTTCAATAGACTTCAATGGCAATTTAACTGATTCCTACCCATTGTACATTGGCGCTCTGGGGGCAGAGCGCCGTCATGTCACGGATTTCGCTGTAACACTGATACACAACGCCTACACCTTACCCCAAAAAAGAAAAAATCAATTTCGCATTTTCCATTGGGCACGGCACTTTTTGATCTGAAATTTCCTTTTTAGGAAACATCTCCGAAGTCCGAAATGGCGCTCTACCCCAAAACTGTGTTTTCGGCACCCACAGCTCCCCCAAGCGTATGGGCCATCCTGTGGACATGTTCTGCGCATTTGGTGCCCAGCTGGTCAGCCATTATGTCGAATCCCACGCCCCCGTCACGCCCATCAAACACTTTGATCTATATTCGTCCGCGCCCTTTTTTTTGTACTTTTTTTCGCTGCACCCACCTGGAATATGTTCCGACTATCCATTCACACAATCTATCTATGTACAAGGCCGAACACTTTAGCCACCATCTCACTACACACCGAGGTTTGCTGTCACATCACACCCATCAACCACAGTGATCTGTATTCGTCCGTGCCCTTACTTTTTTTTTTTGCTGTGCTCACCTGGAATATGTTCCAACCATCCTTTCACACCATCTATCAATGTACAAGGCCGAGCGCTTTGGCCAGCATCTCACTACACGCCCAAGTTTGCTGTCACATCACACCCATCAACCACCGTGATCTGTATTCGTCCGCGCCCTTTTTTTTGGTACTTTTTTTCGTCGCGCCCAGCTGGATTATGTTCCAACCATCTATTCACACAATCTATCAATGTACAAGGCCGAACACCTTAGCCACCATCTCACTACACACCGATGTTTACTGTCGCATCACACCCATCAACCACAGTGATCTGTATTTGTCCGCGCCCTTTTTTTTTGTCCTTTTTTTTTTGCTGCGCCCACCTGGAATGAGTTCCAACCATCCTTTTACACCATCTATCAATGTACAGGGCCGAGCGCTTTGGCCAGCATCTCACTACATGCCCAGGTTTGCTGTCACATCACACCCAGGTCAGGGTTACTAGGGGATCCGTAGGGTCGTAGGGTAAACCCTAATCTAGGGTTACTCTCATCCTCACCTCACCTCACCTCAGTTTACTTGAGCCATCTGTGCTGCCGGCATCTAGTGCAGGTGGGATGAGCACCCCACCTGCACTAGACTATGGAAGAGCACCAACCATAACCATATAACCAACCAACCAAAACCAAACCAAAACCAAAACCAAAACCAAAAACCACCAATAATACAAAAACACACCTCAGGCTCTGTGCACCCTGACTCACCTCAGCATGGCATTTGGGCGTCCAGGAAGCCCACCACCTGGGACTGTAGACCTGTACAATGCTACTGACTGCCAAACCTTAGGCTCTTCGTTCCCGTACTCACCTCAGCATGTGGGCGTCTGGGACGCCCACCACCTGGGACTGTAGACCTGTACAATGCTACTGACTGCCAAACCTTAGGCTCTTCGCTCCCGTACTCACCCCAGCATGTGGGCGTCCGGGACGCCCACCACCTGGGACTATAGACCTGCACAATGCTACCGACTGCCACACCTTAGGCTCTTCGCTCCCGTACTCACCCCAGCATGTGGGCGTCCGGGACGCCCACTACCTGGGACTATAGACCTGCACAATGCTACCGACTGCCACACCTTAGGCTCTTCGCTCCCGTACTCACCCCAGCATGTGGGCGTCCGGGACGCCCACCACCTGGGACTATAGACCTGCACAATGCTACCGACTGCCACACCTCGGGCTCCTTCCTGACTCGCCTCAGCATGCGGGCATCCCAGATGCCTGCTACATAGACCAAAGTTCTAACATTGATATATTGTTTGGAAGCATATATGTTTCTAATTCCCTACTCTTGCTCAATGGCTTTGCTGAATTCCTACGAGTGAATTACTCTTTATCCTCCTCCTCTTCTTGCCGCAAGTGAATGTATGCTGGAACACGTGTTCCTCTAGGCTGCATTAACTGTTGCCGCTGCAAATCTGTCACTTGGAAGCGATTGGCACGCTGTCCTAGGACTGTATCAGCATTGATGACCTGCTCTGGTCGTCGAGCTGCCAGATCTGCAATATACCCCTCCAGCATCTGCGGATCTAGAATTGGTCGTGTATTGTTTATTAGGGGTGGGGATTGAGAGCTGACAAAAATGCGGATCAGCTGGGAGGGGGTGTTACCCACTTGATAAGAGTGTGTCCAGCTGGGTTGAACCTTTTTCTCAAAACATTTTGATTTGTCAAGAGCAAAGAACCATTTGAAGTCCTGAAATTCCCCCCACATTATCGCACGCCAGCTGTTCCATTCATTCGGGCAGCGCTCACATATCTTCATAAGGGTTGACCATGCGGGTAGCGTCTTCCATCCCTGGTTGCCACTGTAAGAAGGAACAGTCTGGTCGGCATATGGGAGGGGAAGGTCAAAGGAGCTTCGAAAGTTGTCCCTCTGTTGCCACGCTGCACGGTCCCAGTACACGCAGAAGTGCGGATCACGAAATGTGGCTAGACCCACAAGGCGCTGCTGTATTTCAGTCAGTCGGGAGAATGACGCGTGTCGTGACACTCCCGAGCGCTGGAATAGCTGTGAGAGCAGCTCTACAAAAAGAATAGATGGATGGCGCTTCCCCATCCATCGGTCATCGAATCCTTCATGTTCCGGAAGATCCTCACGATTATCGAAGCCAAAATTTGCTCGGAACACAATGCGGAGAGCAGCTTCTGGGACCATCGGATTCGGGTACAGCAATCCCGGGCTCTCTTTGCATTTCCGTTTCACTGCGCCAAGATCTTGGAGTCCAATTGTTTTATGGAGGGTGAATCGTGCCTCGATCTCTCGTATCTTGCTGTTGAAGATCTTCGGAAGATCCTCGTGTGACAACACCCGATTGGGGGAGTAGATAAAGCGGACATTTGTGCCAAGAAACCCAGGCCACATGATGTGAGGCAACCACATCCGGCTATGCTCGAAGTAAGGGACCCGAGGTGTCCCCTCAGTAATCCTCCATAAATGATACCGTTCACGTTCATGTCCTTCTTGGACAGCATCGGCCAGCGGAAACACTGCATTGGCGACAGGTTTCCACCATGATCTGTCTGCTGGTCGGGCGCACAGGGCGTTGATGAAGTAAGCTGTGCCAGCAGCTACAATCAATGTGTCATTGGATGAGTGCTGCTCTTGAGGTTCGACATCAGCAATCTCTTGTAAGATCCATGTAGCAGCAGCTAGATTGAGCCATCTATACCTCCTGAGGGCAGTGAGCACCCAAATTTTATCACAATATAGAGAGAAACACGCACCACACTTGTAGTGTTGGATAGACCACAAAAGCATTGTGCAGGTTTATATTGTCAACCGCAATGTCATCCCAGTCGTACTCCTGCCCCCACAGAGCAAGGTGAGCATATTGATATGGGACCCGCAGTTCATATCTTGTGTGCACTGGAATTTGCTCGTTCTCGAGAAAGATGTCCGAGAGTCGGAAGGATGTTTTGGGGGCAACTCTGCCATCTGACATGCGTAATGCTTCTATTGGGTGCATCTGTATTGCAGCTGCTCCTCGGGCCTGACGATTCGCTGCCCTATAGGTGCTGAACTTGTCGGTCACATAAATCTGACCGTAGATTGCATGGTATGGGCCTACGCCTCCCTGGATGCTAGTAGCATCGAGACGAAATCCTCCGATGCCCACAGTTCCACACCACGGGTCGAAGTGAGTCTGCGCGTCCTCCAGAGTGTCCGCATCTAGGTCCATGACCTGAAGATGTGTTTCCAAGTCATTAAGGGGTAAGCAGCTCCATTCGTTGCTGGTATCAGCATTGTGATCGTCTAGAATGTTAGGTCTGGCCTCAAGGCCAACATCGACATACACCACGGTCCTGTCCCTGTCGGTGTCGATATTCTGGACCAGTTGGTACAGGGTCTGTTGGCAGCCATCAGAGTGACGGAACGCATCTTTAACACCGCGGATTTGCGCGATAAAGTAATGTGTCCTGGCCCATAGACCAGCACCATTGAGCTCTTCTTTGAATCTAACCATAAAAGCTGCAGCTCCGTACTCGGCAAGTATCACCTTGGAACTGTTATTAGCAGCGCGAGCCACTTCCGCGTCGAAGGTGGCAGCATATTCGTGAAAATTGTCGGGATAGATCTCCCTATGTGCCTGTCGCACGGCACGGTAAATTGTGCTCTGGATGACTTTTTGGTCCATTTCAGCTGCCTGCTCGCTGGGGAAGCAGAGGTAAATGTCATTGCGGGATGAGGCCCCGAAGGTGCCAAAGAGGCACGTAGTGTGGTTTGCAGGATCTTGGGCAACACGGGCTCCACCATCAATCTGACAAGGCCGTGGTTGGTTAAATAATACGACACCGAATATTGTAGAGAACAAACCGCAAACCGCAAATTCATGTGGGTGGTACCCTGCAGCCCCTTCTTGAAATCAGAGATGGTGTATATCTCGACGGCGGTTTCTTTGATTGGAAAACGCTCTGATACTGCAAGCACACTGTCATAATCGCGAGTGATTATGAACTGCCTGTTATCAGCAAGTTGGTTGCCGAATTGTTTGGCTTCGTCATGGTCCAAGACATATTGCACTCGCGCATTAGTGACGGGGTCAGTCTGACGGCCTGACGCCATGTAGTCAACAAACTCCCGCATCTTGTCTGTGTTGTACGAGGTGCGAGGTGCACCAAATTTAACAGGAGGGTCCCCGATCCAAGCCTCGGTGAACAGGGTGTATCCGTATTGTGTGAACATGTCGAGGGTCTCGTTTTCAAGACTGCTGGCATGGAAAGCCCGGGCATCTGGCCCCAGGTGAATCTCGTTCCTTCGGTGAATGTTAGTCCTAAACAAGCAACACAGACAGGAATGGGGCGCTATGATGTAAAACTGAATTTAGATGTGCGGACCGATTGGGTGTCCAGGACGCCCGCAGCAGGACAGCATCTGTAGCGTATCTCCTTGTAATGAGACAGGAATCTGAACTCTATGTAATAGTCCTTTCCCCAGAGCAATGAGTGGGCGTCCAGGACGCCCACAGCAGGACAGTGTATCTCCTCAAGTCTTTCAACAGGAATCTGAACTCTGTTTAGTCCTTTCCTCAGAGCACTGAGCGGGCGTCCAGGACGCCCGCAGCAGGACAGCATCTGTAGCGTATCTCCTTGTAATGAGACAGGAATCTGAACTCTATGTTAGTCCTTTCCCCAGACCACTGAGCGGGCGTCCAGGACGCCCACAGCAGGACAGTGTATCTCCTCAAGTCTTTCAACAGGAATCTGAACTCTGTTTAGTCCTTTCCTCAGAGCACTGAGCGGGCGTCCAGGACGCCCGCAGCAGGACAGCATCTGTAGCGTATCTCCTTGTCATGAGACAGGAATCTGAACTCTATGTTAGTCCTTTCCCCAGACCACTGAGTGGGCGTCCAGGACGCCCACAGCAGGACAGTGTATCTCCTCAAGTCTTTCGACAGGAATCTGGACTCTGTTTAGTCCTTTCCTCAGACACAGTGGGGGCCGTCCCGAGCGGCACAGCACATCTCAAGTTGTTCGACAGGAATCTGAGCTCTGTTTTAGTTTTAGTCCTTTCCTCAGACCACTGAGCGGGCGTCCAGGACGCCCACAGCAGGACAGTGTATCGACCTGATTTTGGCTGGTTAATACATTGAACACCTGTAATTAGAGACGGTGTTTAATACATTAAACACGGTAGTTCAGAGATATGGCTAATATATTAACTCACAAGTCTACCCATTTCGGGAAGCGATGTTTCCCAGGACACTGCGGCTTGTGGCTCACTGCTCCTCGTCGTCGTTGACGATGAGCAGGCATAGACGTGTGTTTGGCGAGGTGCGCTGACTAAGTTTCCAAACATGTCTAAATTAGGCAATCAGATCCTACAGATTAGATATGGTACATTGTGCAATAGAGCTCATTCATCCTCGTCGTCCCCCCCCTCGTCATCCCCATCGCCGTCCTCGTCATCGTCCCCATCGCCGTCCTCGTCGTCGTCCCCATCGCCGTCCTCGTCGTCCTCTGAGTCGTCTGAGGCGCTAGCCCACTGTGTATGTGCCTGCACCTGCGCCACCCTTGCTGCCTCTGTCTCTGCTGCCTCCACCTTCGCTCTCCCCTCAGCGATGAGTGCCGCAACTCCGTCCCACTTCCGCTCGAAACGTGTCGCGATAGACCGCAGCATACGTGCTTGACGGGTAGCGTACGCGTCGTGACCTTCTCGTTGGCGTGGATCCTCAAGCAAGTCAGGCCTGTGCGCCTCGGTGTGAATCTTCTTCGAATCCCACCAGTTGGCCCGCCACCGCAAATACTCAGGCGTGCGCCGCATCTCTTCCTCCTCCAGATCCACCTCTTCCGTATTCCGGAGACCGAATGAGCGCGTCTTAGCCCATTCGATGCGCAAAGCTCGGGGACTGGGTGAGCGGACAAGTAACATTTCGAGCTCAGTGCTCTCACCTTCGTTCATGGCGGGGTTCCGATCCGCATCCGCCGCTGATCCATCTGCCAGCCAGATCCACGACAGGGGGGTACGCTCCTCCTTTCATCGCCTCTTCTTCGCCGACGCCGTCTCCTTCCGCCTCTTGCCTGGCTTGCGAAACGTTCCTTCTGGCATCTGCTGCACATCCTCCGGCTTCAGCACCTGCAACACCACGTCCCAGCCCGGTTGGTCCAGGCTCTCTCCCAGGATCCCCAAGGCCGTGTGTGCGACCCTGTAAGTTGCTGACGCCCGTTTGATCTTGTCGTCAATCCCCTCGATCTTGGTCAGCGACCGCATGGTATCCCGCACGCCGAGGATGTTCTTGTCCTTGTACTTGTATGCGTGGGTCCGCACAAGCAGCTGGTGTCGGAGCTCGTGCAGGGCTTCATGAGCCTGCCCCTTCCGCAGACGAAACTCGAAGTCCCGCAGCTCTCGCAGGCATGCGACATCCCGCGGGAGCTGCGATGGAAGGAGAAGGGGGATATCTTGCACCAGCTCCCCAGCGACCGGCTTGGTTCTGCTGTCCTCCACGCGCTTTGCCGCTGACGCCGCCCTCAGGACCGCCACCTCCGGCATGAACTGCGTCTGGGTCTCCATCCAAGACAGGATCTTCCTGCGGGCTTTGCTACAGCGCTCGAGCATCACCCGCTTCTGAGTAAGCGTCGGATGATTTCCCGCTGCCGCCTGGTCGAATTTTAGCTGGCGTCTATCAAAATAGGGTCAGAACGTGTCGTGCCCCACCGCATGAGACTTACTGCTGCTCTTCCAGTTGGACGCCCATCGCCAGCATCTCGGAGCTGTCTGTCTCGCCCCGCACAATTCCACCACCCTTCTCAGCCAACTCGTAGCGCACCGAGGCTATGCTGATCTCCTCTGTCTTTCTCTCGAACGGATTCGGTTGCGTCGCGTCCGCCTCCCACGCCACACATTCCACCTTCCACTGCGCCAACGTCTCCCGGGGAAGCGTCCGCTCCCCCTCCAAAGTTTCCAGCCGGGTTTTCACCATCTCGGGGACGTAGTACGTGATTTTCTCCAAAAAGTACTTCCCTGCCAATTGCGTCAGTTTAGACGAGTGTGCGTAGAATCGAAATATACCCATATTGAGGATCTTCTTCCAATTCCAATCATTAAAGTGGTCGTCCAGCACCTCGCGTCGCAAATTGGGCCCCATCTCCCTCGTGCTCATTGCGAGTGGATTGATATTCGACCACCCACGTTCCGGCGCCTCGCCATCAGTCTGGCCAACGTAGCGGGTGAGGAGGAATGAGAACTTGACGTTGCATGATTCGATGTGCGCCGGCAGGTGGAACTTGGGGACCAGGAACACGAAGTACCGCGTTTCGTTCTGCATCCGAATCTCCCGCGGGTATATTTGCATTCGGTCCCATATATTCTTGTGCCATTGGCACGCGATGTCGTACGATACGAAGAACTCCTGTAAACCGGAACCTGCCAGACTCATAAAGAACATGTAGTCCATATTTAAATATCTACGAGTACGATCGTGTTAGTGCAAAGCAATACGCGTGAATCCAGGACTCACCGTTCCCCTAGCTGAAGATCCCCGACACCTCTCGGCCGCTTCATATTGTGGCGCGCGCAATCGACAGTCCAATCCCTGATGATGCCGTCCCGCGCGCTTCCTTGTCAGGCGTGTTAACGGCATGTGCGCGACGCACGTACTCTTCTAAGAGGAAGACGTTTAGGTTAGTATCAACTCGGCGAGTAGTATTCAAATCTCTACCGGTTGCGGCTGGTCCCAGTGCTTCTCTAGGTGGGCCATGTACGAATTGACCTCGCCGAAGAATGCTAGGCCGTTGCCTAGATCCGGGTCCGACGCCTCGCTCGAGACGTCCTTCCGCTGCATGCGGAAGTTCGCATCGAGGGCGAGGAACAAGGCGTATAAAACCTATGGTCGATATCAGTAAGCCTCGGTGCTGCTGAATTATCTTACTTCTTTTCCGGCGGTACATCTTTCCATTGGGCGGGAGGTTCTTTCCTGGGTGTGGACAGGCTGGACACTCCAACGCGCATGCTCCCTCCTTGTCGTCGCAATGCCGTCCGTCTCGTGGCCTCTGCCCGCTCGCTTCAACATCTGGATATTCCGCCATTGTCTTGTCATGTTAATGAACTCCTGATATCGAGTCTGTGAAAGTCAGGGTCATTACGCTTTCGAAATCTTAGCAGTCGTGACGTACCATGGGTGGCTCCCCTGTGTTATTGGTCTGCCGCGCAAGACTCTGATAGAACTCCCCATGGAGCACTTGGACTCCAGCGACAACAGATGGTACCGCCGTAGGACATTGAAGGTCGCCGCAGTCCGAGGACGTTTCCCAGTCGATGGCAACCACTTGATGCGCAGGAGCTGCACCGGGAACGATTGACCTTTACCGCACCTGCAATAGTACAAGTCTACCTCGTGTAGCCCGTAGGTGTCGACGACCATGAAGTTCTTGCCAGGCGCACGCTTGGGATTGGAGCACATCCGATCCGGGTGCAGCTCCCGCCCAGGTGAAATTGAAGCCCTAATGCCTTGAGTGATACTGCTCGAAGTACGCTTCGTCCTTGTTCCAGATCTTGTATCTTCAATCAGTATGACGCCAAAGCAAAAGAAAAAGAAAACGCACCTCTACCTATGCAGTGGATTGCGCTCATGCTCCCTGACCATACATTCCTTCGCCAGCAGCTCGCACCCGTGACAGTCCTTGCACCGTGCCTCGGCCACGCCCGATTTGCAATCAGGATGGCGACAAACACATTTTGTATGCGCAACGTGGTCCCCGCGTCCTTCAGCCCGCAGAATTTCGTTGAGCCAGTTGTAACGATACCGCTCCTTCCATTTCTTCACCGGCCTGTACTGCTTGCAAATCAGACAGCGGCACACACATCGCAATGACTGTACTTACTGGCTCGCGTTTCAGCGGCACCTCCGTCTCTGAGCCACTGGAGGAGGTGTCTGGCAGCTGCTCCTCGCTGTCTTCAGCCGCGAGGTTTTCTTGTCCAATCGGGAATGTCCAGTCGTTATCCATGAAGTCGTAGATCCATGTGTCGCCAATCGTGCTGCCAGCAGGGAGCTTAGATCTGGCAGCAGTGGGTTTCGTGGGCGACGCGGGAGCCACGAGCGTCATCATCGAGGCTTTATAGTTGGCCCGCCCATCTGGGTTTAGCGACATGCTTTCGTAGTAGACATCTTTATCCTCGTCGTCGCTATTTTGAAATGAGGAATTGTTTGCTCGAGTCGTCCGAAGAGGAGCTCCCTCCCGAGAACATGGTGGTATCTGCAAGTTTGCGTTTGGGTGGCATATTAGAGACCGAGACGAGACGGCAGCATAAATAAATAAATAAGAACCGGGACGAAGGGAGAGAGGAGAGAGGAGATCAATCTGTTTGATCTTCTCACGTATCACGTCAAAGCGATCACACCTAAACACAAGATGGAAGATGTTGCATCTATGTAGCCACTTAATGGATTGGCAACTCCTTTCAAAATCGTTCAAATATGTAGGGACCAAAGAAGTTTCATTAGCGATATAGCCAAAAACCAAAACCAAAAAATTCAATTCAATTGCAAAATAAGATTCAACGACGCACCGGGAGTCGAACGCACGACCTTCAAATGATGGGAAAACTTAACTACAGAGTACACTCCACAGCGCCCACAAAGACTTTTATAGTAGATAAATTTGGTGACACACCTACCATTGAATCACTAGCCCAAAAAAGCGGCACTTGCACAGCTCCTGACTGGGATTCGAACCCAAATCACTGGCCGATACAAGAAGCCAACACTAGTGTAACCTACCGGCGTTCAAAACTATTTACGAAAACATTCAATATGTAGTAGGTAGCATTACAGAGTATATATATAGAAAAGAACCCTACCGTACGGCCTAACTGGGACTCGAACCCAGAACGTCTAGATGATCTGAAGAAACATCTAGCGCACTCCACTGTGCAATTAGACCTTGGAGGTTGTTCAAAGGCTAGTCCTATACCTATTACCTTGCATTCAACTGATTTATTAAGATAGATTCCACTCGACGAAAAAAAAGGCATAGTTATACATAATTTAGTAGAAGTTGCGAACAGAACCATATCCATACCTACGAACAGAAGGACGAGCGATAGCGGAAGAACCCAACAAGATTTTTTTTTAAATTACCTCTCCACCTCCGTGAGAACTTCAGACGACTCGGATGACCAAGAGTCATCATCACTCTCTACCCCATCCTCCCACCCATCGCTCTCCCCGCCGTCGGTCCCCAACGTATCGCGCCACGTGTCGATCAGACGACGGTGACGAGCATCATACTCCTTGTGGATCCAAGCTCGCCGGCGAGCAGCCTCTGCAGAGCTCCCCGCCACTGGGAATCCTTCCAGAAACGACACGCTGTCGGTAAGTGAAGGGCTTGCTGCAAGTGACGCATCGCGCCCTTGCGACTGAAGCTGGTGGTATAGCCCCCGCGCCTGCTCGTAGCTGCCAAAGACGACGCCTTGGCCGTTGGAGCGGACCGCATACGCCATCTTGCCGGGTATAACATCGCGCCCGGATGGGGAGCCACTAACCATGTGGGACGTGCGCGGTCCGACTTTGCCCGTCGTCGGAGAGTAGGGGGTGGCCCCGGCGAGGGACATGCCTGGTGGGGTATGGGGAAAGCGCGCAGGAGGAGACGGTGGGGAGGGCGATGCGACAGACAGCGAGCGAGTGGACGAAGATGGTGAGCGAATACACGAAGAGGGCGAGTCCGCAGGTGAAGAGAGAGAACGAAAAGTAGGACGCGGTGTACAGGCGGGTGAAGACGGCGGTGAAGACGGCAGCAGTGGAGAAGGCGGCAGCGGTGGAGAAGGCGGGGAAGATGGGGCGCTGCCATCCAGAGTCGGTCGAGGGGGATGATCGTGCTCCCCCCGGTCGCAGCCTGCAAACCAAGCAGATTCCAGCGCGTGCCAGCTCTTGTACCCCTTCACGGTAGCCGCAGAAACAGTCCTGTACTGTGCGTCGGCACTTGTCCTAAATGTAAACGGTCAGTATGCAAAATAAGGAGAACAATATGTGACGCACCATGAAGCGTACGCCCCAGGACATTCAACTTTGCGCCCAGTGACCAGGTAGATCTTCCTGTATGCGTTCGGCGTGTCCGGTTGTCCAGGATCCACGTAGAAAGGTACAGCACAGCGGAATATCGCCATAAGAATAGAGAAAGGAGAAGAGGAGGCGGACAGCCACAAGTTTCCATTTTAGGCCGAACACAGTTCTTTCAAAAGTAGGCAGTCTACATATGCAACGTCTGGCGGCTTCCCTCTGCAACAAGACCTCCCGCACCCAAATACTCTGCTATCTTCTCGTCGTTGTTTCTCTCCACCTCTTCCCGCTCCACTTGGTTGTCAATGTATGCGACGTACTTCCTGAGAGTTCTGACCCGAGTGGCGGCCTTGATGTAACGGCTGTTGAGCGTCGTTCGAAGCGCGGCCGAGGACGGGCCGCGGTTGAAATTTATTGCCAACTCCGACTCTTTGCGGGACATATGCCGCTCGGCGTTCTTCAGCTGCAACCTCGCGCGCCGACTCTTTTCGCGTGCGTCAATGAGTTTCTGGGATGGGAAAGGCGTCCCCGGCTTGAACTCCGCGTTTTCCAAGAAGACTTTCAAGGCCGAGGTCATTCCTCCCTCCGCCAACGCCTCTGGATTCGCCGGTCAACCACGACACGAGATTCTGACCAGGTGGTAGGACATACCGCGTTTCAAGACCAACGACACTTGGTCTACCGTTTTTTCGGTGAGCTGCTCGACGTGTGGCGGGGCACGGTTCTCCTTGCTCAAGATACGCGGCATGTTTTGTGGGTGAAAAAGGTAGGTGAAGTAGACGCGTCTCATGCACGTTAATATATTAAGATGGTAGCTCCATATATTTTCCTATTTATTCACTCGCCAAGTGTCCGGGGCCCGGGACAACGCAGCCATCCGCATCACCCACGTACATCATGGAACCAGCTGCGCCACCGTTGTCCGGGGCGAGCCAAATCCCCCACCCTTCCTGCCAATATCGGAAACCTTGCCCCGGCGGAGACAACACGCGCATGCCGCGACTTTGTGTGCAGCTAGCTGCAGCCTTCTGTGCTGCCTGCCCCACGATCAGACGTACTCGCTCCTCGACAACCTGCTGTGCCGCCACTCGCTCCGCCTCAGCTGCTGCGCGCGCGGGGCCACGAATTTTCTCCATCTCCACATACACCCGCCGTTCGAGTTCCATCACGACCGCGATCATTGGAGAACGCATCGCCATCTGTGTCGCGTGCTGCAACGTCTTCTTCTCTGCACAGGCCACGCGCTCGAGCCCAATGGACGCCGCCTCCGCTGCCGCCGCCCTCGATTGAGCGCGGGCCGCTTCCGTTTTCGCCTTACGCTCCGCTGCCCTCCACGCCTTCATGCGCTCCTCTCACTCCAACTCCGGGGCCAATTTGGCAAGTTCCCGATCGTATTCGGCCCAGATTTGATTGGCGGTGGGCGAAAACTGCTGAGGGGGGGCGTTGAGCTCGAACCACCCCTTCGGATCATCCTTGTAAGACTGATCGCTGGTGATTTTCCATGCAGCATGCCATTTCTTGGGAGTCCCGCATGCGCACCGGGTAATGGGATAGATTTCGCGCTGGCATCGCTGACAATCGAATATGGCGGGCTCGGTTGTCGTAGAATGCTCCGCGTCTCGACCGAGAGTGTCTTCGGGAAGTGGGGTAGCCGAGGGAGGGGATGTAGGAAATGGCAGGCTCTGGGCGGGAAGTTTGGCCGGCGTCGGCTTTGACACTTCACCGCGCAGCGCTTGCAGCCAGTCTGACGATAACGGTGAGTCGAATGTGCATATATTAAAATGCTGCCTAAACTTACCCAATCTTTCCTGTTTTTGTAGCTTCCTAAGCTCTGCGTTTGGCGCGAGCATCATCGCGGCGGTTGTAGGCAAAGCCGTTTATACCAGTAGATTGAAGCAGTTTGATTTTTATATACAATACAAACGAATTATTCTATACGATACAAACGAATTATTCTACAAGTTATTGGAAGGGGGTTCAGATATTATATATACAAGTCACCTAAAGCGGAACGACGATCAGCCTCCAATTCCTCGTGTTTTGAGAAAAGATTCAACGCCCATTGCCACCGAGACCCTGGTTCTCCATCAAACAATGCGACTAAGTCGGCTCCCCCAACACTTGCGAGGACAGATTTTGCTGTGCGGAACCCGTACTTGACCCACCGAAACAATCCGCCCACAGCGTACTGTGTAAACGAAAGGCGGGTCTCTCCAGTCTGAATGGGAGTGTTCCCATGCTCCACGAACGCGGATGGGATCAGCATCGATGATCCTGATGGAAAATCTATGACCATCTTGATCTGCTGGAGATAGATCTGGCCACCTAGGGTATGGTCGTAAGGACGGCCGTTCTCCTCCAGTGAGGTGACACCGCATAGACCGTGTACAAGGTTGTGGAGGTCGGCGTGTTCGTCGGTCACTACAGTTGGGCCTAAATTAAAACTCGCTCCAGGAAAGATCGAATTCGAAAAGTTATGTTCGAGCCCCGGGTGGTGCTCAAACAAAAGACGCAGATTGTCGACCAGGTACCTCCAGAGCTTTGGAGCGTAGCGAGCCAGTCCCGCTGAAACAGACGTGGATCAATATATGAGTTAATGTAATCTTTGAAGATCTTACAGGATTGGAAACCGGCTAAACGACGGACGTACTTATTTTTGCGTAGATAATTGATTATTTTGCGTCGTTTCGCGTTATTAACTAGATTCCCGGGGCGCTAGGCCCAGTGTTAGAAAGAATGCAATTCATTAATAGGTCTATACATTATGTACCTGCTGACCACCGCCCAGAGAAACACCCATGCTTAAAACAGCGTAAGAACCGCGACGATGCTTCAAGTCTTGGGGGCGGAACACTCCAGACGCTTCCCCGGCGTGGCGCGCACGGGTGAACGCCGCCGCCGCCTTGCGCACCACCTCATCCCAGTCTGGATCTTCAGGACGCCCCAGAAGAATCGCAATGATACGGCCTTCAATATCTACAATCAATTTTGGTGAACTAAAACCCGTTTCGTGAGTGGCAGCAGTGGGAATGGAAAGAGAGAGCTCACCGACCGTCCCACTGGATATGGAGGGAACCAAACTTCTTCAGTTCAGCTAGGGTCCAGCGGCGCCGACGACCTTTGCCTTTCCTACTCCCTACCCACGCCCCGGCCTTCGAAGTGTACGCTGAGGCGGTATTGAAGCCAGTCTGTTCGACAGGTTGCTCGCGGTGGCCCTGGTCGTACTTCGCGCGCAAGGGCTTGATATACGGGCTGAAGGTGGAGGCCTTGGCGACTTTGGCGCGGCGGCGACGTCGTGTTTCGTATCGATGTGCCCGACGGCGGCGCTGTTCCACCGACAAAGCACTGGTGAGGGCGGGCATCGTGGGGTCGTTGTCGTCGGCATCGTTGTCAGTGGCTAGGGGGTCGGGCTTGTCATACGAGCTGGTAGGAATTCGATTAGGAACGGTGAGGGAGATAGGTGTAGAAACGCACCTGACAGCATCCATACCAGCAGGAGACGCACTCCGTGGGGACGCGGTGAGCTCAGAAACAGGGGACAGAGGTCGGGAGTGAACTTCGAGTATGTCCTCCCACTCGTCCTCGTCATCCGGGGTACTGAAATCTTGACCCAGAGCAGCAGCGCGCAGGTCAGCTGCTGTCATGGCACGCTTGAGGAAGTCCGAGAGGTCTATGCCGGTGTGGATGATTTCGGCGTCGGGAAAATTGGCGATAATTTCCGCATCAATCATGTAGGACGAGAAAATTCGCCCAGAACGTGTCGTGCGGTCCATGGAGGGCCAGGCGACGCGTTTGGACGGCTACTATAGCACAAGTGAGTTAGCTTGTAATGAAAAAGAACGTAAAAGAAAAGCCCAGTGCCATGATACAAGCCCAACGCGCAATTCGACCTGGTACCACCATAAAACACTATGGTAAGGTTTCGCGCATGGTACTGGGCCAAACTTTGCGCGAGCTGGGTATCATAGGCAAGGCAATGTGAAGACTTACCGTTTTGTGGTGGTTTGGAAGGACAGACGATGATGCCACGAAACAAAGGACAGTTTTGTATCCGCTGCATGACGGTTAGACGTAAAAAGTAACGCTGGTCACTGCGTGACAATGGTTACTTTTAGCTCTTAGCCACATAAACAGCGCATTCGCCCAGAGCCTCCATCGTGTCAAATTAGGATTCTAGACATAGGTTTGTGCTCGTCTCGGTGAACCACATCGCCTCTGAAAGGTTTCAAGGGCACCCGAGGGGGTTAATTATTAGCCACCAAATCAATCGCCTCAAACAGACCCACCGTTTACTTCAGGCGAGTGTTTGACTCGCCTTCAGAAGTGTGAGAAGCTAACCAAATCGTTATATATCCATATTATCGAAGGTTTAGGAAAAAAAATTCGGCGTGCACATTTTGGCGGTTTTATCAACTTGTCAACACACGAGAGTCCGAGTTTGGTCCCAACCACTATCGACTGTTGGGACGAATCACTGCGGGTAGCCCCAAAAGGGCTGTAGTATCTTTAAACAAAGGTAACAGCGCACATCTTCCCAGCATGAATGGTGCTAATTGGTTGGCAGAGAGAGATGTTATCTTGGAAGGGCAAGAAAGGAGGGAGATCCAAAAAAAGTGGCGTAAAGCCACGACCACGCCTTACCGAAGGAACAGCGCTGGTATATGAGCCAGGGTTAACGTACACTGACTATATTCATCCAGAAATGCGCTCGGAAAAATACGCTGCCACCAGACGACTTACTGCGAGTACATTACTCTTTCATCTCAGCCCCAGCATGAACGTCTTTGTGCCGCGCCTCACGATAGTGAGTACGATGGAAAATTTTCATGGTTGTATTCCTGTACATTAACCAAGATTTATGGTACAGCTTGGGAAGTAACCGAATCGCGCAAAAAAAGGGGACAGCAGCGGAACGTACTTACCGCAAATACATTGTTTCCGTCCTTAGCCACACAACGACCGCCTTCGTTCCTCGGTTCCACGGCGTGGAGTTTCGGGGAAAATTGAATGGACATGGTGCTATACACTCACCCTGATATCTTATATAGGTTTGAGGCTCAGATGAAGCGTGCATAAAATGGTGGTGCGCGTTTTGAGTGAGTGTGATGAGTAATTCCAGGTATGCAAACAAACATCCACCGCTTGCTTCCTGCTGTCATGGGTCCCTCTCGAAGTCGTCGAGAGGACGACAGCGCCTATAAACCGAGGTAAGGAGGCGGATTGTTCATGTTTAAGACAACTAATGGGAGTTAAACAGATTAAGCAATGATGAGAGACTGAAACGGGGTCGCGCAGCGGTGGCCAAGCATTATAAGAAGTACTGTATATTGACCGCCACCGCAAATTATGGGCTACTAAACCGCCATTCTAGCCACCCAGAAATGCGGGAAAAAAAGAAAATACAGATGCGAGAAGCGCGGCAAGTCTTCAAATTGAAGAAGGTTCTCTCACTGACTACATTGCACAGGGCACAAAAAAAACTTGCAAAGCGACGATGGGACCCACCCAAGAAGCCTAAATCAAATGCGGCGGAAAGGTTGGAATGGTTGTTGTGCTCATACGACCTGACCGACACACGTTACAGCGCCCAGGACAGCACCAACGCATGTGAGGCGGGGGATACAACAGAAGCAGAAGGACAAGGCAACGGCGAGATTCCGCCGGGTTGGACAAGGGAGTATTCACTGACTGTGAGGTGAGTGAATTCTTTTTTTCTTCCGGTATTCTCAGGACTCATTCTGCTTGTCCAGTGACTTCGATGGCGGTTCTCACCAGCCCCAGCCTCCCAGGCGATTGGCCGCAATTCCAGGGGAAGACGAGGTGATTGCCTCACAGGTGCTTTCTTCCATGTACCTGGTGCGCATTTATTTCGGGTGATTATTCTCACTCATTTTACCGGCTTTGCAGGCCCGCAAGCTTGAAGATCAGAGGGAGGAGCGGTGAGTCGAGTCTCAGTTCTGGCCAGCGGTAGCGAAATATACTAAACATGAAAAGGAGGACCATCGGACATGGGACACGCGAGTCTGGGCCAGCTCGTGTACTGCACGATTGGAGCCCGTTGCCACCGTCGTTGCCACCGCCTCCATCGACGCCAGACACCCCCGAATTTCGGCAAGCGATGCCAGACAACCCCGAATGGCGCCAAGCGACTCCACCCGAAAGTTCGGCGCAGATCAATCAAGCTTTGACTCTGGAGTGGGATGGGCCCGAGTCGCCATTGCCGAGACATGCGCTTGAGCGGATGCCATGGAGGCAGCTGTTCCAAAGGTGGGCCGGGGGCGAGGGGGGGACGCAGAGCCGGAAGAGAAAGAAGCATTGATGGAAGATGTCTACGCGAGCAGATTCTGTCACAAAGTGTTATGTTACTTGTGTTATAATTGTTTCGACAATCCTAAAGGAGTCCGGCAAAGTTCATATTGATCATCACAGATATTATTGACATTGAAATCCACCGTACACCAAGCGTACACTGAGAAGAATATAAGATATGAATGAGCAGAGCAGCGGAGGTACGCCTCATTGTACAACTAAAGTAATTCAAAAGAAACAAAAGAAAAGAAAAGAAAAGAAAAGAGAATGTTGCGAATCTTTGCGAGGGGGTTCGGTGTTTGATTAATTCTGAGAAGGGATTTATACGAGGGGGGGCGGACTTTGCGCCAACACATGCTATTGGGAGGCAACGAACAAGCTACATGTGTACTACTGATCATACGCTACTCACCTACCACTGCCCGACGCGGACTCGGGACAGACACCCATTCAGACCCGGCAGGAACGTCAGACCCAGCAGGAACGTCAGACCCAGCAGGAACGCCAGACCCGGCAGGCACGTCAAGCACCCACTTCTTCACGTTGTGCGGGTAGTTGTCGGTGTAGAAGTCGAGGGCCGCGCCGAGGCCAGTGTGGCATTGCTGGAACTGGTGGGGGATGCCGTCGGTCTGAAGGTTGGCGGCGGCCCTGTGTAAGATAAATAAGAACATAATTGAGTGCAGATCAGGGTGCGGACGACTTACACAGACATATAAAGGCCGGGTTCACGGCCACGCAGAACGACCCAGTAGCTCTGGGCGTCAGGGTGGGCACGCCAAGCGCGCCAGACTTCTTCGGGAGTGGCGGCGACGCCTTCGCTGTAGGTGGGCTCAAGAACAGCTATAGAAACAAACGTCAGTGATGTACAGTGAAGAGCAAAGGAGAACGTACAGCGTCCACCAAGAAGCACCGAGAGAGTATCTAACGGTGAAATGTTAGTATGCATCAAGAACAGCGGCGAGGGATTTACTTTGGGCGAGACGGGTGTTACGAGCAATCTGTTGAAGACTGCGGATCAACTTGGCCACCTCTGCGTTGGTGGAGAAGGCGTCGTCGTCGGTCGCAAGGGTGGGGAACTGGGACATCTTGTACTTGAAGTTTGGGGAGAGGCCCTGGAATTTATGGTGTCGTCCACGAAGTTCAGAAGCGTGGCAACCGCTGAGACACGAGGTGATAGAGGATTGTGCATCAAAGATGCGCCTGGCTTGAAACAAACGGCCGAATCAACATTTCTGGAGAACCGGATTAGGATGGGAGGGGGGAGGCGGAGTGATGCGCGATTGCGGGCCCAAAAGAGAAAATGTAGAGGGGGGCTAAATGTAAATCAAGTGCGGTCAGACAGAGAAAACAACGCAAAATATTGGTGAATTTACCGGGAGACGCGCGTCAGGTTCTCATCAACAAACCGCACGACCGCGTCCTTAGACTGACACGGTTCACACTTCCACATCCTCTTCCTACCCAATAACGCACGAACAATGGCAAGTGGCCCAAAGGGGTGGCGCACCCTCGCGCAGAAAGAGTTCATCGAGCTCTGGATGTCCGAGTTTTTGGTCAAGAAGGCATCGAAGCGGCTCGACGAATTCTGGGACAAGATGATAGAGGCGTTCTTCGCCGAGTTCCCCGAGGAAGTCATTCTCGGTCTGCCTGTGCAAAACATCGACCTGGACCCGAACGCAGACCCTCCGCGCCAACTGACCAAGGAGGAGAAAGACGCACTTTCGGAGGCAATCACAGCCAGAACAAAGGTGAGCGAGATGTCTAGAATATAAAACGCGCGTCTAACTCACATTTTGAGCAACTCCATAACTCCTTTAACAACGGATACACGGCACTCGTCAAAAAGAGGGGTGGAGTCAGCCATTCCACCTCTTCGCTGGCTGCTACCCTCTTCAAAGCGCGACCCAAACGTAAACGCCGCCATCAAGTTCTGGAGGTATACCAGAAGGAGTACAAGGCCACGGTGCAACAGGCTCTCAGTGCATTGGAATTCGAGACCATGAACGAGGCGGCTCAGTGTCGTGACGACGATGGCGACTGGATCGACGATAACGATGACGAGATCAAGGTGAAGCGAATCTCGGAGGCGCGCAGGCAACGTATGAAGGTGCATCGCCGTGTTGTGCAGGAGTTGTGGGACAACGAGGACGAGTCGGTGAAGGAAAGAATACGGGAGCGCGCGAAGCAGGAGGTCGTGGTAGCAGAGGCGACAGAGATGGAGGAGGTAGACGGTAAGATACCGGAGAGGACACCAGAGGAGTATCAACTGTGGGTGGGATCGTTATACAAATAGATCACCGCGCGCTAACAATCGTTTTAGGTCCCTCGACGAGTCACTGCAGGTCGCCGAGATGTTCTTGACAGAATTTCAGAAGATGACGGCTGGGTGGGGGTGCTGGTATATGCTGGACCGGTGCCACGATGGGAGGCGAGTTGGGAATGAAGAGGTACGGGGTTTCCTTTTTAGGACGAGCTTTCTTCTTATGACACCCACAGCTGCTGTTTTGGTTCTACTCGTGGGCGTCAATTTCGAGCAATGGCAGATAACTGGAAGAAGGGCGTGGCAGGGACCTCTAGGAAAATTCGCCCGCCAGGCTATATGTAAGTGTGTTTCGTTTCGCTCACACCTCCCAATTTTCTAACTCGTAGGATAGCAGCCAGACTCGATTGTCGCGCGCGTTATACTCGGCTGAGGAGGAGGAGGACGATTCAGATGCGACGAGCCAACGCAGCCAAAAAGAAAAAGAAGTCCAAATCGAAGGATTCAGATAGTGCGAGCATCGCCCCGCTGCCAGCGATTCCCGCGAGTCGACCCCCGCTGCAAAGTCCAAGCCGGCTCGTCGCCCCCGCAAAATAAAGGCGCAGAAGTCGAAGGAGCCCCTCCCCGAAGCTCAGCAGGTCCCCACCGATGAACCGACAGCCCCGACACGAGTCCCCGGTGATGTCTGACTCCTCCCCCGAGACGCAGTCAGCCACCATGGCCAAATGGCGGATGAGGGCTCCGCAGGCCCAGGGAGACGTACCAGCATTACGAGAATCGGGAAATGTACGACCCGAAATACTTTGAAGACACGACCACGACTCACTCGGACGATGCAACTCACTTGACGACGCACCTCACTTGGACGACAGGACTCTACGGTTTAACGAAACGGGCGAGTTTGACTTCAACTTCAACTTCAACGACGCGGTGCTGTCGCAGGACTTGGGCAACACGCCGCTCTCGGACGACTTGGGCAACGCGGGGCTGTCACACGACTTTGGCAACGCGGGGCCGTCGGGCGACTTGGCAATGCGGCGCTCTCGCACGACTTCGGCAGTGCGGCGTCTGGGTACCCGCTTGCCGGTGCCAATGTGACCCCATACTTCTTCCCCGTCGGGTTTGGAAGTGGGCCACTTGGGGTCCCTTCTTCGTCGCGCTTAGCCGATGAGCTCGACGATCTTAGTGGCTCTCGGGATGACAGCGAGACTTGGCGCCTCCCACCCCACTTGGGATTCAAGAGCAAGGAACGCAGGACTTGGGTTTGAGCACGCAGGACCCGCAGAACGAAAGAATCCCGCAACAAGGCCGGTAGCGCGCCCTTTGTTCAAACAGCCCGGGGTCGCATCGCACAACGGCACGCCTGCCTTTGCGTTCGGGGACAACGCGCTTCCGGCACTCAGCACCACCGATACATCACCTGCCACGCCGGCAATCGCGACGCCTGGCTCGAGCCTGCACGCACCTCAAACTCCGACCTCCAAGCATGCTGCGTCGGCACCGAAACGATCCTCTCCCCTCGCGCATCCACCGATGCAACCTGTCGCAGAGCCTAGTCCCACATCGGCTGCACCGATTGTGCGCGCGCGCTCAGATACACCGCCGCCGCTCTCGACACCGACATACCTTGGCCACAGTTCGTCCGGGTCGCTACCACCGCGGATGCGCCCGTCACCGACTCGCAGGGATCAGCTCCGCCGGGGGTCGGGGCGCCACGAAGCCCTCCTGTGTACCCCAGATCTCGGCCGATGGCGAATGTCCCGAAGCTACCGGCCTTGAAGCTAACGCCTGGGGCAATGGCGAAGAAAATGGCGCAGGTGAGACAATCGAAGAAAGTGGGGAAGAAGAAGGCTGTGGTAAGCAAAAAGAAGGGGAGGTGAACGCGTTGGGAGCATCGAACCCCCTTCAAAACGCGGCAAATGCGGCGACGTCTTCGAATCCCACGGCTTCAGCACCTTCGACACCTTCCACCACTACACCTACGACGCCCGCTTTGGTGTTCACGACAACTAACAACAACCGGCAGCGGGCTCTGGAGCAGGCGCGTCGGGATCGCGAGAAGGTGGCGGCAGCGACGGCTCCAAAACCGGGGGATGTGCAGCTCGCCAATCCAGCCAGCAACGACTACAACCTGGTGGTTGTTGTGCCTGCGGAGCGTCCTCGCCGCCAGATCATACCGCCGAAGAATCGAGGTGCGATAGTGTCGATGGTGGATAAGAGACAGGCGGTGGAGGATGCGCAGTTGCTGGAGGCGTTGAAGGGGAGCAATGCGGGTGACAAGCGGAAGGCAGAAGAGAAGGCTGGGCCAGCAACTGCGAAAAGGCAAGCTTTACTTCGGAGTTTTGGTGGGTTTTCACTGACGTTTTCACCTCACAGGGCTAAGAAAGGGAAAGCATAATTTTAGAGATTCATTTGCAGTAGATAATTTGGGGCCGCAAAGTTTTAGGTAGTTTTTTTTGTCTCAACCGTTGATGATACGTAGTGAATATTTAATGAAAATAGAGTGGAAATTTGGTAGAAAAGACGAAGTCGAGACAGATTGGCCGATTCGGGATTGTTCGGACTTACGGTCCGAAGTGGACTTGGAGGATTCACACCGACGGAAAATATGAAAATTTGGGGAATTAGTATGCCATTGGGAGTGACTACATAATCCAGGAAATATGTATAAGATTCACAGCTATACATCTACAGCTATACATCTAAAGAGCTACCTAGGCGGCAACGAGGCGATAGAGTGAAGGGGCTAAAACAGTCGCAGCGGGACCCACAGGTGCCACAGCAGCTAGCGGAGGGCATCACGGGAGAAGGTAGATGTGGGGGCGTCACACCCTGTGGTCGGATCGGCGCTGGCAGCGCCAGGGTGTGGCGTGAAAGGCGGGGAGTAGCGGAGGCGCTAAAACAGTCGTGGCGGAACCCACAGGGGGCGCAGCGATGGGCGGAGGGCACCACGAGAGAAGGTAGATGTGGGGGCGTCACAACCTGCGGTCGGATAGGCGCTGACAGCGCCAGGGTGCAGCGTTGAGACGGCGCAACACCAAATGCACGTCCTCTAGCTATTTTTGCGCTTATAAACACATCATTAAGAAGTGCAGGATAGCTTCAGTGTTATACAAACATATCTGTATACCTGAACTCTGTTAGGTGATATAAAGGAGAGTCAGAGCGAGCTCCGACTACTGACTGTAGTATTCAGAGCACGACCGCGGTGACGCCGCGGCGTGTTGTACTCTGAATGCACTACCAAGGAGATATACCCATAACCGCCTATAACCTATTCAAGGGATTTATTCCTATAAAAGCGACCCAGAGACTGCATAGATGAAGTAGCGAGACTTAACATGTTGCGCGGTACATTAAACTGCGTAGGAGAGTTGCCGCGGTGCCACCGCGGCGCCTCTCTGCCAAAGACATAGTTGTGTTAACGGTTACATTATGGAGGAAAGCGACCGCGGTCATGCCGCGGCGTCCCATAACTGTGTATAACCTACCGCGGAGCCTACTAACGGGCCGCGGTCGAGCATAGACCATTGTTACCCTAAGACAGGGAACTGCCAAAGCGATCGGACGATCACGTGGCGCCGCGGCGCGACGCGACCTGTCAAATCAAAGACACACAAGTCCTAATTCGGATTCTAGCGATCGGATTCAGGCACTCCGGTACTTCGCGGGCCAAGCACTGCCCGCGGCCGGATCCACCAAAGACAAGCACGAGGAGGACTGTATTGAAAAGGCTGGGTTCAACCCCAGGCCGGCGCGGCATCGTACTGCGGGTGCAGAAGGCACCGCGGTATTGCCAATATACCAAATATAGACCGCGGGGGTCAAAACCGACGATCTCCCGGCACCAAGAGCATGCGGGATCGACGAAGAACCACGAGGGAACGAACCTACATGACCAAGCACCACATCTCAGTTACCATATCTAGTTTATCTCCTTTTGTTTGTACTATTACTATAAAAGCAGCCTGTAGAACCCGCATACAGCCAGTTCATCGCACCGTCTATCGGCGTGGGTGTCCTCAGGCATATTTCGCGGAGATTCGTTTACTATCTCTGTTTGTAACTTGTCTATAAATTGAAGTTGGTTGTTGGCTCGAATTGTCAAGCAAGGGACTCATCAGTTAAGCTTCAAACGGTTAACCACCTGAGAATTGGTTGTGACTTGTCAGCTGCTTTGCCTTCACACTCGTCAGGGAGAGTCCTGTCATTAGCTGTTGGATCGATTAGTTGGACTTTGCAGTCAACGCTTAAGCCGTTACTATAAAAGTGAAGGAAACGTCCCTAAACGAGGACAAGTTTAGGTCTGCTGTACGGGAGAGTCCTGCAGTAAAGAGAATTGCCAAGGAAGAAACAGCTTGCCTCATTATAGCAATTGGAATCGGCCATTGCTGGGGATATTTTGTGAACACCAAGTACAAACTCTGCCCTGAAGTGATAGAACTATCTTTATAGTCACTACCTTCTTGTATCCGTCTCATACAAACGTTCATCCAACGCCGCGGCGGAAAGATAACTGCTGTAACTTGCCAAGTGAAGTGCCGCGGGGACTTTGTTAGTGCCTCATAGTACTTGTTTCGTTGTTAACTATACAATCCAAACCTGCTGGCCGCATACTACGGTCCGGACCCGAACTCACTAAGGATTGCGCTAGTCTTTTGGGAGTGATAAGATATTGTTTGTGTGGTTTTAGTGTTGTTTCCACAACACGCTATAACTAGCATATTCAAGACGTATTGTAAGCGCACCGTTTCAGCGTGAAAGGCGGGGAGTAGCGGCGGCGCTAAAACAGTCGTGGCGGAACCCACAGGGGGCGCAGCGATGGGCGGAGGGCACCAGGAGAGAATTTAGATGTGGGGGCGTCACAACCTGCGGTCGGATAGGCGCTGACAACGCCAGGGTGCGGCGTGAAAGGCGGGGAGTAGCGGCGGCGCTAAAACAGTCGTGGCGGAACCCACAGGGGGCGCAGCGACTGGCGGAGGGCACCAGGAGAGAAGTTAGATGTGGGGGCGTTACACCCTGCGGTCGGATAGGCGCTGGCAGGGCCAGGGTGCGGCGTGAAAGGCGGGGAGTAGCGGCGGCGCTAAAACAGTCGTGGCGGAACCCACAGGGGGCGCAGCGACTGGCGGAGGGCACCACGAGAGACGGTAGATGTAGGGGCGTCACACCCTGCGGTCGGATAGGCTCTGAGGGCGGTGGGAAGCGGCGTGGAAGGCAGGGAGTGCGGGGGCGCTAAAACGGTCGCGGCGGGACCCATAGGTGTCGCAGTGGCTAGCAGAGGGCACAACGCGAGACGATAGATATAAGGGCTTCATGCCCTGCGGTCAGATAGGCGGTGTGAGCAGTGAGAAACGGAGGGCAGGGTGAGGGGCACCGGCGCGGTAAAATCGTCGCTGCGGGACCCACAGGTGGCACAGCGGCTAGCGGAATGCACCATCAGGGAGTTTAAAAGCAGCAGCAGCGTGGGCTGTGGTTGCATAGGCGCTGGGAGCGGCGGGGAGGCGGGGGTGCAGGGAGCGGGTGGTAGGAGGAAGAAGAGAGTCCGATTATAACAACAACAAACAGCGTGCGCCTGTGCCAAAACCAGCACATCGCGACGATTGAACCGACCGACCCGTGCAACGCGCGCGCCCATACTGCAGGGGGAGGTAATCGCTGCTCAAGTATACTCCCCCCCTCCAAGCACGGTGTATCTACGCGGGGTAGGTAGAACAGCCAAAAGGGGACAAGCGCCCGTGTACAGCCACCCGCCAACAACCCGCCACGACAGCACCGCCGCACGACGGGCAGAGGGAATGCCGGACTTACTACCAGGTAAGGGCAGACCTGTAAGTTGATATATTAACCACGTCTCTGAGCCACCCACTTTAATACATCAAGCACCGTCTCTAATTACAGGTTCTTTATATATTAAAATACCATTATCCGCTGGTGTATCTCCTCAAGTCTTTCAACAGGAATCTGAACTCTGTTTAGTCCTTTCCTCAGACAGTGGGCGGCCGTCCCGAGCGGCACAGCGCATCTCCTCAAGTTGTTCAACAGGAATCTGAGCTCTGTTTTAGTTTTAGTCCTTTCCTCAGACCACTGAGTGGGCGTCCAGGACGCCCACAGCAGGACAGTGTATTGAGACAGGAATCTGAGTTCAGATTCCTGTTGAAAGACTTGAGGAGATACACTGTCCTGCTGTGGGCGTCCTGGACGCCCACTCAGTGCTCTGGGGAAAGGACTAACATAGAACTCTGTTTAGTCCTTTCATCAGACACAGTGGGCGGTCGTCCCGAGCCGCACAGCGCATCTCCTCAAGTTGTTCGACAGGAATCTGAGCTCTGTTTTAGTTTTAGTCCTTTCCTCAGACCACTGAGTGGGCGTCCAGGATGCCCACAGCAGGACAGTGTATCTCCTCAGGTCTTACAAAGGAATCTGAACTCTGTTTAGTCCTTTCCTCAGAGCACTGAGCGGGCGTCCAGGACGCCCACAGCAGGACAGTGTATTGAGACAGGAATCTGAACTCTATGTTAGTCCTTTCCCCAGAGCACTGAGTGGGCGTCCAGGACGCCCACAGCAGGACAGCGGATCTCCTCAAGTCGTTCGACAGGAATCTGATCTTTGTTTTAGTTTTAGTCCTTTCCTCAGACCACTGGGTGGCTGTGCCCGACACCCACAGCAGGACAGCATCCCATTTCTGCTCCAGCCAGTAAACAACTCAATACACCCTGCTTGCTTGCTTCCCTCCTCCAGAGCAGCCCCAATTTCTGGGCTCCTGGACTGTCCAAGGAGATTGGGCTGAATTCACTAACCCTAGTCGCAAATGGAGAAGAAAAAAAGAGAGAGAGGAGGATATTCAAATTTCTACAGAAGCAGCTTACTGCTGTGATTTGATTTCGACAGCTCGGGGAGCGCACCTGACAAGAGGATCAATTTTCTAACTTGCACCAACGCAGATTAAGGATTAACTTATCTTGCCTTGTACTCACTGACAAAATAAATAATTGTTTGTGGTGGTTTTCAGTATAGTGGGTCCTGAATCACTCCAAACAACATGTGGACTGCAAATATAAGTGATAGAAGATATTTGGGTGTTAGCAAAGTTCCAAAATAGAAATTCTGGACATATTACACATTTTTATTCAGAATTTGAAACCAACTTTTTTCAGGGAAAATCTTACGGTCTGAAAGTACTCATCAAGTAGTTCATTTGAATCATATCAATACCTGATGGTTTGAGCTTACAATTGCCCTTAGAAAAGTGCTGAGGAGGAGGCTGGGAGGCGACAGAGGGTGAAGTCTTATACTGGTAGCACCTCATCACTACGTAGGATGTGGAAGTTCGTCTCATGGTGGAGGATCTTCATCATTTGATGGGGCAAGTTAACTAGATCTCTGTGCAAGTTCATCAGAACAAAAATAAACTGTAGTAGGCCCGCTACCGCGGCAGAGCCCACTATCGTAGAGGTAGGATGAGTCAGTTCCCGTTGAAAGAAAATTTATTGTAAATATCACTCTACATAGTTAAAATTAAATGGTAGTTTACAATAGGGTCATTCACAGTTCCCTTTTTCCTGTCCTTTCCCCCCCCTTTTTTTCGGGTTTTTTGTGGTTCCCACAGGGGGCATGCCCCACCGCTTATGGGCCTATAAGCCGCAGACGCTTATAAGCGGCAGGTAACCCGCAGGTGTCTCGCTTATTGATTGGAGACCTCGTGTTTGCCTCGTGTATATGTGTAATGCAATTTGATTTGCTGTGAGTTCAAACCCGACAAGCAGCATATTTTCTTTTTCCAGTTGTCTATATTTTTGAACAGCATGAAAAATCGGAAATATATTGCCGTTACTGCAAAGATCGCTGAGTGACATAAGCACATTCTTGTATATATCATTGGGTCTCTCTAAGGTGCCTTTGCAGTGCCAGAGTTTTGTTTTCAAAGAATATTTCACCACTTGGCAGGAATGGTGTGGCCCACCCAGCAGAGAATCTTTTTCTTGGTATTGTTATTGGTCTGTACAGTGCAGCAAGTCCCCTGCTATACGAGTGGGTGCCTTTTGCATTATTAGCAAAAATTGTTGGGAAAACGCCCAAACAGGCTGTTGTAAGATAAAACCCAGGAACAGCTGAGAATACACCATGGTTCTGTAATTTTCTGGGCATCTTTACAGTTCTACTTCTGCATTGTCCAAGTTGGTACAATATATATCCAACCATGCAAAAAAGGATGCTACCACTCAGGTTCGAACTCACAACCAATCAAAGCCTATTACAAAACTACACGAGGCAAACAGGAGGCTGGCGATCAATAAGCGAGACACCTGCGAGCTACCAGCGGCTCACAAGCCTCTGCGGCTTATAGATTTTAAGCGGTGGCACATGCCCCCTGTGTCCCGCCGTTTTTCACGGGGTTTTTCCCCCCCTTTCAATTCTGATATGTAAAGTGTTAAAAAGGGAAAACACGAACTTTCCTGAAAAACTGAAAGAATTTCATCGAAAAAGGGAGCGAAAAAGGGCAGAAAAAAGTGAGCTGTGAAACCCCCCACCGTGGCTCCCTTTTTCTGCCCTTTTTCATGCCCCTTTCAACTCCCTTTCTCTATTTCATGCAGTTTGGGTGCTCCTATTGTTCCTCAAAGGTTGCATACCACCTCAGATGACCAAAAAGACTGGGGTGAATTTTTCGGGGTTTTGTAGCTCACACGGCAAAAAAAGGGAGTAAAAAGGGAGCGAAAAAGGGCGACTGTGAATGACCCTAACTAATATTAATACTAAGGCCCTCCGGGCACCCCTGGTACCTCTTGCAACACCCAGGATATAAGATGTAAGAGGCAGACTCACAAAAACAGAGACTGTGGGCTCAGGTTCGCTTGGTCGACGCGAATGCGTCGACCATGCTCACATTGAGCCGGGGATATTGCACCTAACATATTTTATTTGGAGCATTGAGCTGAAGATATCGTACTTGTCTATATGCTGGATGGTGAGTAATGTATTTTATTCAGAACATTGAGCTGAGGATATTCAGGCTGGACTATTATGCGAACAGGAAGCGGAAAGAACAATAATTTCATTAATTTAGACTGATTGCCAGAAAGGGATTTATACATGTTATTTAATTTGTTATTTTGGTTTTTTATGGTATTGATGTGTCTGATGGCATTTTGGACCATTCGTGTTTGAGACCCTAACCGGTACCAGGAATCTCACAAATCTGACTGAAATACAATGACTGGCAGCCTGAGGTCCAGCCGCCAGACAACGATTAAAATGTGTTATATTCACAACTCGTGAAAGAACTCCACAAGTCTAGTCTCTTATAAACAGACACTACAACAAAATTTGAGCTCGTACCTCAGGCTCACTTAAGTTTTGTTGTACCACGAGTTGTGAAAATGTATATCTAAATTTCAGAGCAGTGCACCAAGTCGCGCAGCAGTGGTGGCTTTAAATATTCTTTGTAAGGTACAACATTCACCGAGAGGACTCGGATGGAGCTGGAAGATCCAGACCATATTCCTGCCACAGCATAGCATTCAAATGGAGGAAGAGGACCCTGGAATGTGTGCTCAGTGGACCAGCACGAGAATCGAATTCTCTGATTCCAATACACGGAAAATGAGTACTACAGGCATCAGATTATGGCAGGCTCACCCTCGCCCGACCTTCGGTCGGCTCAAGTTCGCGCGGGTTCCGGAAACACAAGAACACATTCTGGATTATGCAGCTTGTACCGGCTTGTTTCTGATCCAATGTTTGATGTCAGCCATGCTTGCGAGATCCTTGAGGATATCACTCAGTCTCAAGAGTGTGGGTGCCTAGCAGTTTATTATACAAACAGAATGGAAAATGCTCTGCTACATCACACACGATAGACTCTTATTGAAAGAGTTGGTTCAAAGAATAATCACAGGAGGGCTGCTCTCGTCGGAAGATATAAGTCGGATTTAAATATGCTGGAAATACTTGCTCCCAGAAGGCTCCAGAAGGCAAATGATTGCTCCAGCCTTCCGGACTCTTAGCAGCCAGGGCCATCAAGTTTCTCATTTAATGTCGTCTGTGCACTATAGCCATCCTGGTATATACTTTCAATTATCCCCTAGATGAGCGTGTAAATGAAGACATATATTCGCTAAGTGTGTATATCTCGGAGAGGACCAATCCAACGGGACATCAGCCTGACATTAACATTACCTTGAGTATCTTGCGCAGTTGGCTGATCGCATGATTTGTAGGCTAGAGAAATCCAAAACGTTGGGGGGGAAGCAACATTCATGCTCTCTTGAACCCTTATATATTGTAGAGAGCAATGTACCTAATTAAATAAATACAAATACATGTTGAGGAACAATGGTATCCAACAAGTAGAGTTTCAGACCAGCTGAAACTGCTCAACAGGCTGTGCGTCTCTGCTATATCCATGCACACACGCCTGGCTTCTAGCCGGTAGTCTTACCTTCGACTGGAATTTGGACCAGTTGTCTTCTGGATCCAGTGATCGGTCGCCCAGTCGCCGCTCGGAACGGGCTTTTATGCAATGAAGCATTACTGAGTGTTTCCTGTTTATCCGTATGTCCACACGATTCCTATTTCTACATTTGGATCTCCCTTTGTCCGACTGAACTTCTGTCTCCTTATTCGGACGTTGCTTTGACATTACTACTTATAGTAATGTCACGTATGACTACGTATATAAACCCTATGCTCTATGATGTATTCCTCAGTTTGATTATAAAAGTGCTTAGCCTCTTATCCCTTTGCTTTGCTCTTGAGTCGCACGACGATTGAGGATGGAATGAGGTCTGGACAGCTACGTGAACCGGCGACAAGAGCCTGAAGGGGTAACGCACGGAGAGCAATCAGTCCAAGATATATCAGCGGGGCAGATCACGTACATACATCTGCAATTCACAGCAAATAGGGGGAACCGAGAAGGGACCGAAGCGAGGACAGCAAGATGACCCTGCGTAAAACCTACACAGCGGGTGAGAAGATGTGTAGAGAAGAGCGAGACACGAGACCGCACCCCAGTCAGCCCATACACGGGCAGGAGACCTATGAAAGTCATGAAAGCAGAGAGGAGTTAGTAAAAAGTATCGTATATTAGCGGGACAAAATAACGTACATGACGATTGGATCGCGTGCGACATACAGACAAGCGACGACCATCGGCGAGCCTACATGAGAGTGAAATGTGCACACGAAGAAGGTAGAAGACCAGGGCGCACCTCTGACAACTCACTCGGCATCCCTAAACCAGTGGCGATGGTCCTACGCGAAGGAACGCAGCTGGGGGAAGCCCACGAAGGCCACACTTCAGCTCTGCATGGTGACCAGGGACGGCAAGATCCAGGGCTGAAGGTCTGGCAGGCGTTAGCTATACAGCAGTCAGAGTGAAGAGAAAGAGGAACATACTTTAGACAGTACTAGGTATTGTACCGAGTCTACTTGCCCGTGGCATTGCACCAGCAGAGAGCAAAAAAGTGGGGGACAAGGAGGTGGTGGGAGAAGGGAAGGAAGCTGGCGTGACGGTATGAAAACGAACCTCTTTTCGCGTTTACGTGTAGCCTTGACATCTGGCTTGGTTACGAAACCTGTCATGGACTTAGTAAAATTTCCACATTCCGTCCAAAGGTTACCTCGGTCCTAACATCGTATTTGTGTCTAGAATCTTTCTGGAATGGTCGAGGATTGAACTCCAATGCTTTCAAGCCTGAGAATATGCTGTTGAATAATTATCCAAGATTGCGATTAATAGAGCGTATCTGCAGCCTCGCTCAGATTTCTGGGATCAACCCTCAAATTTAGCCGATGTCAAGTGACTGATGTGACTTTGTGAGCCTTATTGACCTTCACCGATGCATTCAAGACGCGTCCGGCAACGCATCGTGTGAATTCCTGCCCATATTTATGCCCAGCACTTCGACAAGTACTTCCAGGACTTTTTTTTGGCTTTGTAGCGCCAGATCTGAGCACGCCAATTATCGTGCCGCTGCGGAAATCATACGCAATTGATGGGACTTCCCGTTTTGGTCGTCACAAACTTCAGAAATCAGCCCATCAATTTCTGGTGATGTGGCTTTTTTGGGGGCTGCAGATACGCGTTATTGGGTGATATTATCACCCGATTATCACGGAATACTTGGATTGTCCCGCTTGGCGATAAGTTGAAATAATTGGCTGCCAATTGACGAATCCGGTTTTTCCTGATGTGAATGCACCGCGCACTCCGTAAAAGCGATGTGAGACGATGGGAACACGATGGAGCGATGCACAAGTCCTCCCAAGGTGGCGAGAGCAAAAAGCAAGATGGGTCCCTTTTCGGTGTCCAGACATGTTACATGATCGTCTAACGGCCAATGCGTCCGTTCTCTTGGACCATCGGGGCTGCAATTATGCACAAAGGTACATAATGCCCATGTCAAGGCAAAAGCCGCGCATCCGAGCAACTTACCACCCTGGAAACCCACACCGCCCGAATGAACATCAAAGAAGTGTATGTAAAATGACTGACAGCAGGAATTCAATGTGCCGGAACCGTCCCAACGAGAGGATCAAGTTTTGGAGCCTTTTGTGGCCTCAGAGTGGATCCTGGATGAAATATAAGTAAAAGAATCCGAAGGTATGGTCAGAACGAAACTGAGGCTGTAAACAGAATAATGCAAAAGAACAGCTATAGAAGCTGTCAATCCACCTGCCAGAACAGATGCTGTGAAACCGAGCATGCAGAGCTATTCCACACGCCGGCTCTCGGCCCCTGCCACAGTGGTTGCGCATTTGTGCACATCTGGATGAAAGGTGCCTCAAAAGCCATTGATACCTTTCATCCGGGGACCACATGTGGACTACATGCATTTAACGCATGTGCTTTCCGCATGCATTGGTCTTTACCTCCGGTGTAAGTGCTGTGTTGCCGTATTCTACTCACCGATTCTTCAGCTTTGCCACATTGGACGGTTCATAGCGCCTAAACGTCGATCTTTACCGATGATCGAGGCGAAATGCCGGCAGTTCAACGTGTTCGACGCCACAATTATTCCATATTTTTGGCGCGTGCACAGCAATCCTGCAGCAAAGTGGCGATTACTTGCGCCCAAAACAGGTATGTTCTGCGCGGGTGTGAATTCACCATATTCAGCTCTTTCTGTCCACACGCCAATGATGAACGGTAGACACGACCGGCAGGTTGAAAGCCAATTGGGAAGTTAGACAAGGTAGAGCCCAAATCGGCCAAGTAACCAATGATGCCCATGCTCGCCGAGGCGTGGAATGCAATATGTACAATTTCGGGCAAATACGGGCATGATGCCCTACCATTCCACGCGAAGTGAAGAACGCACATTATCATGCACCTCACGCGTGAAATACGCGTCGTAATGTGCTAAACCAATGATGCCCACGCTCGCCGAGGCGTGGAATGCAATATGTACAATTTTGGGCAAATACGGGCATGATGCCCTACCATTCCACGCGAATTGAACGCACATTATCATGCACCTCACGCATGAAACACGCGTGGTAGTGTGCTAAACACGTGGAAGCATGTTTGCTGAACTTTCGTTCAACAACGACTCGCGGGAAGAGTAAAATTGACTGCCGTATAAACCGCTGAGGGAACGTGGTGGGGAAGGAACAGCCAAGTTCAGCTGGTTGTAAGTATGCACATCACTCCTTTAGGTTTATCCGTCCGTCTGAAGCCATTTTTAAACTCCGCTATCAGCGCCTCGGCTCCACCCGCTTTTGAGCGCTCACTCAAGCGCTGGTGAGGTCCAACCGCGCTCTTGTACTGATATGACTTGATATATGAGGTATGAGCTAATTCTAGAAGCTCCTGCTATGACGGACAAAAGTGTGGATTGCAGGTGCTCCCTTTGAACGTGGCATCCGCAGACCTTAGCACTCGTGGGCTAAAGCCGGGCTATTTCAAGTCGCTCAGAGCTCCGATTCCAATCCAATAACCACACCACCTCCAGAGAATAATCCATGGCGACACAAGAAGCGATCTACATTCAGGAAGTCCGCGGTACGGAGAAATCGGTTTAAACACGCACATAAGTGTTGAATTTGCGCAGGAGGTACGGGGGGCGCTGGTGGAAATGGTGGACAACATGGTGGCCATGGGGGCATCGGCCATGGTAACACCTTTCATACCAACCAGATGCATGTCGAAAACATGTACGGATCCCCTAGACACGTATGTGGATGTGTTTTCATACTTGTTCAGCCGCTGAAAAGCTGGTCCTAGATCGATTTACTGCCCTGGTTTGCTCCCAAAGCGCTATTCGATGCGGACGCAGCCGTCGGAGGGCCGGCGAGGCGAGCCTGTACAGACAATACTCGTGTAGGGCTGATATCCCGCCTGAAACGGTGGGCATGCGATACCTCTAACAGCTCGCCCATCTTTTGGCTTGGTGGTATGGCTGGTACCGGCAAGTCAACCGTTGCCTACACCCTCTGCCAGGACTTGCGTAAACAGGGGCGTCTCGGCGCATCGTTCTTCTGCTCTCGAAACGACGAGAAGGCCCGATCCCGCACATACATTATTCCGACCATTGTCCGACAACTCCTTATCAACAAGCCGTTCGCTCAATCCATTGGGGGTGTCCATATCGACACCATTATTCCAACGTCGGCTCGCCATGTTGGCGAGCTCCTTGTCCAGCCATGGTTATCGGCGATACAGTCCCAGTCCGAGGAGCAACTGCGAACGCAACCACTGCTGGTCATCATCGACGCTCTCGACGAAATTGAGGGCCATGACCAAGGCCCTCAACTAATCAAACAACTCATCCAGGCGATTTCTGCCTCTGAGACGAGGCTTCGTGGGCTCAAGTTTTTTGTCACCAGTCGCCCTCACCCTCGAATCATGGAAGAATGTGCCTCAATAGACGGAAAGGCGGTGTATCACATGGAGGAAATTGTTCCGAAGGAGGCTTTGGATGACATTCGCCGCTTTGTCGATACCGAGCTCCCCGATCTGACTTGCGAGCGGCGGGAGAGCATCGTCACCAACTCTGCAGGGGTCTTCATCTATGCTGCAACTGTTGCACGCTACCTTCGACCTCCCAACTTTGCCTTGTCGCCAATGCAGCGAGAGGAGCGCCTTGATACACTATTGACAACCCGCCTCGTCGCAGTGGCGTCAGACAGCGAACACGAGTTACTCATTGACTCGTTGTATAAAACCATCCTCACCCAAGCGCTTCCTAATGTCGGGCGGGAGGTGGAGACATCAAAGCGTGTGCTGTACGCCGTCGCCACTACTCGTCGGCCTCTCACAGTCTCCGACCTTGCCCCGCTTGTTGTTGATGCAACTAAAAAACCGGATGAAGTGGCCGTCCGCAACAGTTTGGGCATGTTCCATGCTGTTCTGTATGTCTCTCCGCGCGACAAGTGCATCTACACCTTCCACAAGTCCTTTTCCGACTTTATCCTTGACCCACGTCGCTCTCCTGAGCTCGCAAACACAGCCACATCCTACTTTCGGGACCGGACACAGGACTGCTTTCGCATCATGAACAGGTCCTTACGTTTCAATATCTGCAACCTTGCCTCGTCTTTTCTTCTCGATCGGGATGACGAGGGTTTATCGCAGCGGGTGGACACCAACATCGAGCCCGAGCTTCGCTATGCCTGTGAACACTGGGCTACGCACCTCGCGTCAGTACGCCATGATTGCCGGGACGACGTGCAGCAGCTTTCAGCATTGTTGCGCGACTTTTACGACTTGAAGGTCCTCTTCTGGATGGAAGCGATGAACTTGTTGGGGTTGGACTGCTGCCTTGCAATACACTTGGCTCGCACCTGGGCACTGCAGGTACGTAATTATGACAATATTCTCCGTCATGTCATTACCCAATAAACTAGGTTCAAGATGCGGAGCTAAACGTGTACATGGCCGCAAGTCACAGACTCTGGGCTTCATTTACTCGCGACCAGGCTTTGTTAAGCACACCACATCTCTACATCAGTAGTCTTGCAACAGAATTGGCCTTGACCTCTTCTGTGGACGATTCTAGTTTGATCAGGTGGCGAAAGCACTTCCCCAGGCTACCTTCCATCAAATGCAAGGGGATTACCCGGCTCGGGATGCTGATGAAGTTGGAGGGGCACAGTGACAGTGTCAGCTCGGTGGCAGTCTCGCCAGATGGCGTGCGGGTTTTGTCTGGCTCTAATGACAAAACCGTGCGGATTTGGGAGGGGACAACAGGCACTCAGGTGACAGCAATGGAGGGACACACCAGTGGGGTCTACTCTGTGGCATTCTCACCTGATGGCACGCATGTTGTGTCTGGTTCATCTGACAACACTGTGCGGATCTGGGATGTGATAACAGGCACTGAGGTGAGGAATATGGAGGGACACACCAAGATAGTCAGTTCTGTGACATTCTCACCCGATGGTGCGCGTGTTGTGTCTGGCTCAGCGGACAACACCGTGCGGATCTGGGATGTTCTGATGGGCACTGAAACGATGATAATGAAGGGGCACACCAAAGGGGTCAGTTCTGTGACATTTGCGCCTGGTGGTGCACATGTTGTGTCTGGCTCAGAGGACAAAACCGTGCGAATCTGGGATGTGACGACAGGCGCTGAGGTGATGATGATGAAGGGGCACACAGAATTGGTCAGTTGTGTGGCATTCTCGCCCGATGGCGTGTGTGTTGTGTCTGGCTCAAAGGACAACACCGTGCGCATCTGGCATGCAACAACGGGTCATGAGGTGATGAAGATGGAGAGGCATAGGTGGATGGTCACCTCCGTAGCATTCTCACCCGACGGTACGCGCATTGTGTCTGGCTCTTGTGACGCAACCGTACAGATCTGGGATGCGACAACAGGCGCTGAGGTGGCAACGATGGAGGGCCACACCGCCTCGATCTGCTCCGTGGCATTCTCGCCCAGTGGTGCGCACATTGTGTCTGGCTCAAAAGACCACACTGTCCAGATCTGGGATGCGACAATGGGTACCAAGGTGAATAAAATGGAGGGGCACAGCAGCGGCGTCAGCTCGGTGGCGTTCTCACCCGACGGCGCACACATTGTGTCTGGCTCACAGGATATCACCGTGCGGATCTGGGATGCAACAACAGGCACTGAGGTGATACAGATGAAGGGGCACACAGACTTGATCAATTCTGTAGCATTCTCACCCAATGGCGTGCACGTTGTGTCCGGCTCACAGGACAAGACCGTGCGGATCTGGGATGCGACAACAGGCGCTGAGGTGATGATGATGAAGGGGCACACAGACGTGGTAAATTCTGTGGCATTCTCACCCGATGGCTTGCACGTTGTGTCTGGCTCAGAGGACAAGACTGTGCGGATCTGGGATGCAACGACAGGCGCTGAGGTAACAACAATGGAGGCACCCACCATCTGTGCCTACACTGTGGCATTTTCGCCCGATGGCGCTCGCGTTGTGGCTGGCTCAGATGACGGAACCGTGCGAATCTGGGACGCAATAACGGGTTACGAGGTGATGAAGATGGAGATGCATAGGGGGAGGGTCACTTCCGTAGCATTCTCACCCGACGGCGTGCGCATTGTGTCTGGCTCATTTAACCACACTGTCCAGATCTGGGATGCAACGACAGGCACCCAGGTGACGAAGATAGAGGACACCGGACTAGTCGCATCCGTGGCATTTTCGCCCGACGGCGCGCGCGTTGTGTCTAGTTCATCTGACAACATCGTGCGGATCTGGGAAGTGACGACTGGCACCGTCGTGACGAAACTAGAAGGGCATAACAGTTTGGTCACTTCTGTAGCATTCTCAGCCGATGGTGCACGCATTGTGTCCGGCTCACAAGACAACACCATACGGATCTGGGACGCGACGACGGGCACTGAGGTGACAATGATGGAGGGGAACACCGGATTGATCAGTTCTGTGGCATTCTCGCCCGACGGGGCCCGCGTTGTCTCGGGTCCCAACACCGAGGCCGTCACGATTTGGCAGGGGTTGACATGCCATCCATCTCAACGACTTTCCCAGTTGTGGATTTTTCAGAAAGATGGCTGGGTGGTGCTACGTGGACACCCATCCATTCGCTTGTTTTGGTTCCCTCCTATGCTTCACTCTACCCTTCTTGTTCCTCATTGCCTTCATCTTATCTCTAACATGGGTCAGACTCGTCTCGAATTTGATCCTCACACTCTGGGCCCTGACTGGCAACAAATCTATCACTCCGAATCTCCACCAATGCACCCCCTCATTCTCCTTGCAATACTCCTTAGTCCCTTTTTGTGGCACTTCATATGACCACTCCTCCTACGATTCGGCTACAGCTGTATTTACCTACTATCGTCGAATATCTCACACTACATACCGTCCGAGCCGGTTTGTACAGTAGAGGCCACTTATTTCCGATTTTTTGTGTGGGGCGAAGGCTGCGGATGAATCATGCACACGTAGATAAGTATCTGAATAGTGAGCAGTGGGGGAAAAAACAAAATAGTTGCACTTAACTTCAAGAAAAGCGATCTTTCAACTGCGGTGCAGATATCAGTTTTACATGCCAGGCCGTCAACGTTTGTCCTACATAGGTTATTCTGTGTCTCAAAATAGCATTCGATTACGTCTATTGACACGATATTCGAATATTTTGAGCTTCATAGGGTTGTTTTTCTGCCCTCCCAACCACATTTCGACGGCCTCGACCCATACATTCCAGGTTGCGTGCGAAACACAACCCGGACCTCGCCCCGCTGCAGCCCTAAAACAAGTGCTTTCCCCCTCGGTTTCGCGTCCAGCTGCCATCATAGGCCAATTCGCTACATCAATCACCACTCTTCACGAATTCTTATGCCCAGTGCACAATTATGGTATCCACCGCAAATTGAAGTCGGATGGTATGGAAAAAGTCTTAATCTTTGACTTTGCGCGTTTCCCGAACTCGACACAAATTTCCGCGCAGTTTTCTATTTTTACCATTCGACTCGTGCACTGATCACCTGCACTTCAAGGCCCCATCCTCGATTTCAACGCAGGTGGTCCATGAGATATAGACAACTCTTCCTGCGATGCGTTCGAGTCGGTCACATTTCGGACGCATTTTGGAGCGCTTCGCGCCCCACGTCGCGTCATTATCTAGACATGCCAAGCAATAAACACTCAAATTCATTCGAGGCACCGACTTAATGCGGAAGGAGGGCTCCAACAAGAAAGAGAGATAGTTCAACCGTCACTAGTAGTGTGTGCGGCCATATACTTGATATTCCGTTTCACTTCACTTAATTATTTCTCATTTTTTGTGAATTTGCGGAGGGGAGAGGGCGCGCCCGGAACCTACCTCACAGATCAAGCCTCCCACCCGAAGGACTCTACTCCGAAAGAAAATTTGTCAAACCACCTCAGACAAACTTCCAAAAAAAGACTGAATTCCCATTCTGCGAGCTGCATTTTCCTGACATTGCTGCAGATTCTGAGGTTTTAGGCTTAACGGGCTGAACGAAGTCATACACTGCGTTCAGCGGGTTTCTAGCCATGCACCGCCTCGCCCGACCTAGCCGGCCGCGTTTAGGTAGCCGGCCAAGCCACATCTGGCTAGCCGCGCTAGCGGCACCTAGCGGCACCTCACCACAGCTAGCCAGAGCTCCCCACAACTAGCCAGCACCTCTGGCTACCTCCAGCCTCTCCTTCACATTATAGTGCTCCTGATATTAACTATCACAGACATGAGAAACTGAGTGACGGTTGAGCGCTTTTAGTCGAACATAATGTCTCGGCAAACAAATTGATTGCAAATGGAAGCGGAGCTGGATCGGCAGACGGCATTCCCATAACAACCACTATTTGAGGAGTGAAGATAGCTTTTGTGTGGCGAGCCCAAGTGCCTGTGGCTACCCAAACCCTGGCTAGGTGGTCTAACCGCCAGCTCGCAGAAGCTACCGGCGAAGTGGCGAGCCGGCTCTGGCTAGCGGTGTAGCCAGACATAGCCGAAGTATAGCCACAGCTAGCCGCAGCTCGCAGAAGCTAGCCAGGGCCTCGGCTATCAAGCCGCTGAATACAGTGATATCGGAGGTTCTGCACCCCCAACTTGGCTGGTTCATCTGACAGCCCCAGACTCCTGCCTATACCGTCCACATTTTACATTACAGTAACTCTGACGAGAATTTGACCGGATCCGTTCCGTTCAGTTCTGACTTACCCAACCATGTGGAAATTCTGTTTCCGGTGAGGAACTCCTCAAGATCTGATTTTCGTAGTCGCAGTGGAGCTGGGGGGAGCCATCAATAATGGCCCAAGCGTACAATCCCAAGTGTGCACATTTCCGGCCACTCCCGATGTGTGCGTCTCCCCACGCCATCTGACGCCGCTGTGAGGCGGCACGCGACGCGTTTGTTTGCATGCGCGTGGTCATCAACGCCCTCGGCTCCGCGCGAACGCCGATATGACTCGTCTTCACGACTGCCCGCTAGGGCTCTGTTTAAACATTGTTTTAAACACCCGTTATAAACTAGGAAGCTCCGACTGCGTCGGCAGAGACCTTGCTTGCAAAAAATTGTGATTCGTGAGGCCTGATTTGCGACGGTCGTGATGAAGCTATTGTGAGGTGACGCAGAAAATTGCAAAAGGTCGAATCGAGATCTTCGCGCCTGAATTATGGACATGAGGATTAAGAGTTTCAAGACGATGCCCGTTTCAAGTCTTTTGCCAACATGGACTGACTCCCGACGTTCCGTGGTTAATTAGAAGTTGAGCACTTTTGGTGTTGTCAATCGGGAAGAAGGTCGCGGTTACGCGAAAAATACGTATAAACTCATATCAACTAGTAACTTGGTCTCGGGAAAAGTAGGATCATCGGGTTACACCCGCAGCGCATGCTTAGCTAATTATGAGGGTGAAGAGACCTTGACTAGCAAGGCAACGCGGTTTAAAATGGTTTGGGCCAAAGTATTGGTTTTTAATTCACAGTGGCTGTGCCCTAGGCAGGTCAATTCGACTTGAAGATGGCTAGGAATAAGTCGAAACTGGACCAAATCATGTCCGCAAAAATGGCTCATACCAAATCATGAAGGGTCGAGCTTGGGGTGAGCTAGACTTGTCGGAAGTGCAGGCTGCACTCCTGTGCAGCCCTAAATCTCACCAGTCGACCCTGAAGCCACCTGGAGCGCCCGGCTTTCTGAACAAATAAGATTTCGGGACCAGGGTGACATTTGAGCGAAAACACCGCCAAAATATACACAGAATCGCGGTTTTTCGGATTTTGGGACCAGTGTTTATAAACACATTTATAAACACCCTGTTTACAAACCGAGCATTAAATCCGTTTATAATTGTCCCAGAAATTATAAACAGAACTGCCTGCCCACCGAAAGCTCTGGTCCATGGTCCATCCAAGCGCTACTCTTCCTAGTCCAAGCGTCAACTCCAGCGTTCCCATTGACGGCCAACTCCCAACCCTATCTGCTTGCCCCTCCTTCACTTTCTTTACAAACGCCAATTCACCCGACTAAGTATCACTCTTTATCAGAGCCTCAGCATCTGCTGCCCCTACCCCGCTATACTTAGTTCCCTTTTCTCTCTCTTTCTTACTCAGAGTTCGACCGGCGTTCAGTCTCCCTTATGTAGGTTCTTTCACAGGCCTTCGCTGCCTGTGTGCAAGCGGACCTTTTATTTTGAGGCAGCCGGAGGCCGCCAACTTTGAGTCCTTTCCACACTCAATTGCTCTTGCCTGGAGATCCATGGAAACGTCATGCTGCAATATTCAACGTTGCAACGTTAACTTTCGAGGAGGCCGCCAATTCCCTCGAATACTTGCATGGATCGAAGCCAAGTGCAAGTATATCTTTTCTTTGTGACGTAATTCATGATTTTTGCATGATTTGTGGCCTTGGAAGCCTAGATTCAGTTTGACCTTACCCTCAATTTTTTTTGGCCTCAATGCAGACTCTGGAGGGCAAAAGCTGCAAATGTGGTTTATCTGGAAACTGACTTTTCTATAGTCCCAGGGGCCAGGGATGCCCAGAGGGCCGTTTTGAATCAGTTTTAGGGGTCGCAAACTGTTAGAATAAGGGTGCCTCGAGCGCGGTACAGTCCAGGTAAGAGAGATAGTATTGCGTTTGTTGGGATCCACTACAAACGCATGAAGGCTGTACATCGTATTTACGGGTTTATATACCTTTCCTTTCCGCTGACTAATACCTTCCGAATGCGGCTTCACAAGCTCACATACTACTATTCCAACAGTAGCTCTAGCCATTGAGCCCACTCTTGGTGCATTCGAGAATCCAAATCAATTTTATCTGCGGCCAGCCCGGCCATTCGGCGAACGATGAGCTGACGAGAGAGATCGAGTGGTCCCGATGATGGGCCAGAATATCGCTGCGCTATGCCTAGCCATGGATTACACAATTGGGAGACTTCCGTGTCGGTCACAGTGGTAAGAAGTAAGGCTGGTGTTTGGCTGTGTCCTCTAAATGAAACACAATTCCGTCTGCTTCCGAACTTTCATGTCGCCGAAATCTGTACGAAATCTGTACGTCAAGTGCATCTGACCTCCCAGTTTTCAAGTTCTCTGTGTCTATGTATCTTTGCTGATTCTTCATTTTCACCAAGATCTTTGCCGACGGTCCTCGATTCCGTGCCGTAGAGTTACCAAACTGCCTTCAGAAATCTCCACGAAGTTTTTCTTTCTCTTTCCATCCGTGTCTTCGGCCGAATTTTTTTCCCACTTTCTTCTCCGCGCCTCTCTCTCCTGCTGATTGCATCTTTCGGACGGTGACGGTGAAAATACAGGGTTGTTCATAATAGGACTGGTCGGCGTAATTCTAATACAAAACCAATTCAATTGTTCGGAAACCTAGACATCCAATGGATGGATGGGCTCGCCTTACAGCTCCACATGCATCCAAATTCCGTTATCACGACAAAATTAACGCTGCGGTGCAAAGTGCAAACGAGGATGCATTTCTGCGATGCTGAGTGATCAATTCTGAGGCCTAATGTGCACTTACGCCGGAGCGAAGCGAAGGCATGCCTTATAATTTTATAAATTCCTAGTTTATCAATTTCGGGAAAGCGCGACAGTTGCCGTCAGCATTCGTTAAACGTGTTTACCAAAATACCGTCTCAATTCAGCGTCTCTGAGATTTTCACTTCGCCCACTTGACAGTCGCGGTGAGACACTTCAAAGTTCCAACGCCTGCAAGACGAACGACTTTGTGAGATCGCACGGCAACCGGAGCGAAGCTCCGGCACGTCTTGTCATTGGGTAAAAAAACCCTCAGTGGAATCGAGCGCCAAGCGCACATAGGATTTTTAAGACTGGAACATTCGCCCTCAAGTTCTTGCACGGCACAGTATTTTTTGGGGCGTGTCATGATTCCACCGAGAGGAACCTCTCAACGGCACTCTAAGTCTTCTCCTCCTGAACTGTCCTTCGATCAATCTTCCATTGTGGTTCATTTCCTTTGTTGCGTTAAAATTTCTCAAGAGGCACCCATGCCTTAAATTTATACACGTAATGTTACATTTCGGGTATAGGTGCTTATTGAAAATCCTACCTCACCCCGTCTTCGGACCTCCCCGCGGTCTCCAGCACTTTTTCACCTCGCGTTCTCTGCGATGACTGGCATTCGCGGCAATTTCATTCTTGGGTCGGGTTTTCACTCCGGTGCCGACGAGGGGAGGAATACCGCATCAACGCTCCTTCCTGTTATATACAGCGTCCACAAACAATCCGGTGAAGACTTCGCTTTATCAGTATATCCTACTCTGCCAAGAAAGTACATATTTTTGATACAACAACGCGCATTCATGGGTACATGCGCGTGAGCCCAGTGAATCTCTCCCGGCAGCGCGGAGCTTTCCTCCTTGCACGGAATCCGTCCTTTCGCAGTGTTTTCCGGGCGTCTCCCCTGTAGTCTTTTTTTTTCCAGCTCACGTCCCGTGAACAAATTCGATCTTTCAAGTCAAGTGCAGAGATTCCAGCGTGCTTGAGGGAAACGGAAATGTATTGGTCCATTGCAAAGTACAGCAAGCGAGAGGTGATAAACAGGTACATATAGACGGAAATCGACCATACGCCAGATCCAATGTCCGAAAAAGGAAATCGACGTTGCACCGCCACCGAAGCCCCCACCTCTGCACACCGCGTACCGCGAGTACGGATCGAGCCAAGGACTACGCGAGGGTAGGTGGAGCGATGACGAGGCGATACCCGCCGCGAGGAAAAAGGGGCGATGACGCTCAGATGCGAGGTTCGGTCCGGAGTCTCCAATGTCCATTGGGAGGCATCGAGACAAGGCGGGGTCCGACGCGACGACGGGAGACGCGAGAGTGAGCACCGGGGAGCGGGAGAGTCGCTCGGATGCGGAGGTGAAGGGTTAGGAGTGGTCCACAGTCTTCAAGGAAAGTCGGGGGCGCACGAGAAGCGTAGCGACCAAATGGCCACGAGACAAGAGAGGGAGGGTGAGGGAGGACCCGAGAGACCGAGGAAGCGCAGATGGCGAAAGGGAATGCGAGTACATTGGCGCTCCCGTGCCGCGACCCGTGTGTCCTGCCCATCCCTCGCCATCCCCGTCGTTTTCGCCCCTGCTCGCCCGCGGCGCGTGTCGTCGTTAAGGTACCGAGAACCCGGCACACATCGGCCGCGTGCTGCGCGTCATGCACCACTACGTCGAACCTCCGTGCCGCTCCTGCGGAGCATGCGCTATGCATAAACAGCACCAGCGTAGACGCCTGCCCCCGTTCTCATCGCTCCTCGTCCCACGTCGCTTCTCCCGAGCTGTGCGCCTCCCCATCCTCCGAGTCCCTTCCCACCGCTTGCTCTTTCAATACGTGACTAGCGACCGCGGCAGTGCGGTGCACGACAGGGATCCCATCGCCATCCACACACGCAGTTCCCGCCGCGCAATGCATGGACACATGGACACAGTGTGTGCAGGGCATGCATCAGCCCTCGTCCCACCAACGGCACTCTCAGTTCGGTTCTCCCGATCCGCTCACTTCTCCCAGTAATCCTTTTCGGTCGCAACACCCCGCGCACGGTGAGTGACAGCGGCGGTGCATGACGAGGATGCAACGGCGCACGAGGACTAACGCATGCCGCAGCCGCGCACGACACGCGTCCATCGCGTCCCACCTCGTCGAGAGGAGGAAGGGAGATGCGCAGCTGGAGGAGTGCAGGACAGCTGCGCACTACGCCCACCAGCCGCTGCAGGCACCTAATTGCGTCCCCACTCGTCGACGGGAGGAAGGAAAAGATGTGTAGCGGGCGGATGCGCGGAACAGACGGACACGATGGGCGCGAGCCGCTGCAGGCATCCCAATGTCGTGGAAAGGGATGAAGGGGAAGACGCGCGGTAGGCGGAGCTGCGGGCAGCCGCACACAGCGCACACCAGCCGCTATAGGCGCCCACCAGGTTGCACCCTGTCGATGGGAGAAAGCCACGTAGTTTCGGGACAGCTGCGTACAGATGGTTTTCGCAGACCAAGGGGGCGGCGTCGGGAGGGCCGCAGCATCACAGTCTACGTCTGCGCTAGAATGAGAACCGGCTCGTGCTGAGGCAGGGGCGGGGACATACCGTACGCGTCTCGCGCTGTATCTCCTGTTCTAAAGGGTAATTCGGCGTCTGCGGCATATCGAGTGGGAGCACATGGACAGTGATGAGGACACCTAAACTCGCAGACGGGTGCAGGAAAGCACCGACAGCGCACACGAGGAAGGGGTTAGGGCAGCGAGGCGGGAGCTCCGCGTCGTTCCGAGTGTGGATTTGCGGCAGCGTGTCGTGGCGACATGGTTGTCAGGGTGAAGAGGGACCCCGTCACCCGTCACTGCGCAGCTCTTACCTGTCGCACATAGCTGGGCGATGCCCATGAGGATTACCTCAACATGGAGATCGAGAGGCGCGACAGAAGAGGCGGCCGCAGGAGAAGGAAGGGGACGTGAGAGTGGCGTGGGGCTTTGAAAGTGGACGCGGTGGCATAGAAGCGGGTGTGGGAAACGGAGAAGCGGCGCAGAAAGCACAACTGCCGTGTGGCAGCGTGGCGTACAAAGGAGGGAGAGAGCCTGTGCAGACAATTGCCCCTTTTGTAAAGAGATCAGCCTGCGACTCTGCACTCATCTCGAATCGACCGTGACGGCAACACTTTATACCGAAAGCATCAGCAAATCCTGATTGAACTACAGAGTGCTATATAGTACTACATAGTGTCTATAGTGTCTATAGTGCCTGTAGTGAAGGGTATTTAATCTATAGTACTCTATAGTGCTGTAGGGCCACTATGTAGTACTACAAAGTGCTCTGTAGTGAGGCCTTACCAGCTTAGAAAAATTCATTTCGTGCTTCATTCAACTTTATGATACACTTTGTTCTGATTCTTAGCACATTCAGTCAGTAATGACACTTTAGTTCATTTTTTTTTTTTTTGTGACTATTACATTGGGCTAATTAAATTAAATTGTAATTAAATGTGCACTGCTGGCCGGAATCGAACCCTTGACCTCGCGAGAACAGACAAAATACTACTGCAGACAAAATACCCAGTAGACTAAAGTAACTGTACAAGGTTAAGAAAACTTATGCAATATATGAGGGCCGTTTGATTCTTCTGGCTTATAACACCTTTCTCGTCCTTGCTTATGTACCTCAAATATATACATTCTGCTGGTGTGTGAGTCTTGAAATATGAATGATAGGTAAAACCATGAATCTGGTGAACGTGGTCCAAAAAAAGTGGTAGTCGGGTACCAATCTGAAAATACACTGAAAACAAAAGTTGTAGAGCACGATGAGAGCTACAAGACACCGCGGGCAAACCTCGTGGAAGCTCGGGCTGACCTTCCGGAATGGAAGGCAGCTGGAACCCGCACAGGAATCTGCCAAGGAGCTGGCAGGGAGCTGTAACATGTGTATAACACGGTGTATTCCTATACTTAGTAAAAATACCGAATGATCACCGTGATTGCAATTGACAGGCAATCACTCCCGCACTTTTCATTTCCCTTTGTTGAACTTCAAAATGCTTACCGGGATTAACATGCTTGAGCGGGGAGGCTTCAGGATGGCTATGGGGCAGAAAATGAGATCTCTTGTTCTTCCATCCACCACATTACTCTCCCTATGGCCGGAAAGCAAAAGCAAAAGACTCGACACTACTGCTTCAGATGCTAGGCGGCGTCGCAATGCTCATGGGGCCCTTCCACACCCAACCAAGGAGCTTCATCTGGTCCTGCAGGTCCCAATCCGCCAGATGGGGAATTTTCTCCTGCACCTGACCCTCCGCGGAATAATGACAAAGGCAAAAAACGCGCACGGGATTTTAGTGATCCACCTGAGGAACCCCCATTAAAGAAGAAGGCAGCAGAACAGACTGCAAAGAAGGCAGAGCAGAAAAGGTGCCAGGCTCGCCGCGACGAACATCATATCCCTCCATCGAAATTGAGTAAAGGTGATAAATCACTGCAGGTAACAAATTTCTTTTTCATTTCATGTCATATGTATTCACATAAAATACAGGCAGCTTTCCATGTCCATATCTATCTTCTTTGGGGTGTTTACAATTCGGTCACTGTTCCTGAAATGCCCTCCGATCTTATGCTCCAGGCATTTGCCCAAAGATTTACAACCGCAGATGCATGGGACGAAATTGCCAGCCGCATTTCCACTGACCATTCTGAGGCTATGGGAAAATCCGACAATTGCGTCTAGCTGTGTCAACCTACACAGGTCCAATTGCGAACAGTATCAAAAAGATCAGTGACGAACATCTCCAGGCTATTTTTTTCCACTGTCCTTGCTGCTGGTTTCTCTGCTTGGCGACCAGACCTGCTTGGTGGAACAGTTGACTCCTTGTACAACAGAGCTCTCGAAAATATCGCCACCAGTACCTTCCAGCATGTTGCTGGTTCTCATTGCTACATACGCATGAGTCCTGACCTGACAAAGCTCAGGGACTCTGCATTCCTTCGAAAGCTCTACAGAAATTTTGTATTTTCAACCATGCACAAGCGGGTGCTGGCCGACGTCCGTACTGCAGGAGCGGTTCTCAGGAAATCCAAGCAGACCACCGCATATAAAGCTCGTATAAATGTAAGTTTTTTGAATTTATCCAATTTCATAACTAAGTTCCTCGTTAGATTAGAGACGCTCGTACCAAGGCTCTCCGAGCTGATGGCTGGCCAGAGCGGGTCGTTGCTCTGACTGCAGAGACATACTGCAACAGCGATGATGAATTTGATTCAAATCGCGCCAAGTATATTATCAAGCCAAAGCCTGGGCGTAGCGCCAATGCGACAGCCTTTATTCGCAAAACAATTGACCCAGACCGTGAGGCAGTCGCAAAGCGAAAGGGCCAAGGGCAGCAGTTTCGAGGACAGCGAGAGCGCATTGTGGATTCTGATGCCGAACCATCTTCCATGTCGGAGCGCTGGCCCAAGAATGCGCCCCTCGACTGGTTTGATCCAGCTTCATTCAATCAACTCCCAGCTCGTCTTCGCGCCAGCTACCGTTTGAACGGTATTGCCCTCCCCCTTGCACGTCATTGGGTCAATGACTGTGTGCCTAACAATTTCAAAACCATGGATGATGCATTTTTCATGGAGCACTATGGCAATGAAGTGCTGGCGCTCTATCATCTCCCGACAGATGAGGAGATTGAGCAGATGAAGGCAAACGGCGAGGATCCTGATGCGCCATGGCAGGAAGAAGGAGAGGATGACGACAGTGAAGATGATAATGAAGGTGAGCCTGACGAAGATGACGGTGAGCCAGACAATGGGGAAGAGGACAGCGACGACACCAATGCAATGGATCAAGATGAGGATGGGGCAGGGCCATCTGGCACATAAATACTCGGACAATATTTCGATACAGCAGCTCGATATGATCATATGAATTCTTTACCTCCTCCTTTTCATCCCATGCTTACTATATGCACTCAGTTTTTTTGTATATGCTTTCCAATTTGACATGATTTTATGCCTACAAATATCTTGATATAACAACAGCAAGAAATCCAAAAAGAGGTAAGCAGCAAAAAGATTCGAACCATTGACTTTCAGATGATGTATAATACATGGGTATAGCTCATTACATATGTTAGCTTCTGTGTTAATTCCTCACCCTAACACTAATTCAATCTATATAGAAATAAATGTATCTTCATCACATAGAGTCCTACACAAGCAGGTGCAATTTTTTATTGAATGAACTCAAGAAATTGTGAACAAAACTACAATAAGAACCCTCAGCTACGTCGGCCACGATTCAATGCCCAGCAAATAATTAGTAGATCCCTTGTCAGAATCCCATATGTCTGTCGGGGTGGTTTCATGATTGAGAGATGTGTAATGATATGTGCTGGTTCAATAATTATAAAATTGCCAGAGGGTTTTGCATCCACAGCTGTGCAATACATGTCGGGCATGGTGGGATAAGGTGTTTCATTCAATAGGTATTGAGGTAAGACAGTGTGTTTTTCAACAACAAAAAAAGTTTGAACAAGATTTTGAAGGGGGATTTGCCATATTTCGTGAATGTAACCTGTCAGAATAAGTGCTGGATTCAAGGGATTTTTGAACTGGATGCCACTATTTCCCTCATGAGATATTTTTTGGCTGAAGGTATGGTTATCAAACTCGATTTCAGTTTTTTTTCTTCCAGTTGGCGGTAATGCTTGCTCATGATCCAGGAGAGGCAATGCTTTCCAAGATCGCCACTGATTCTGTCCAGTGGAGTGTAGATAGAATAAGAGCATCTCGTATATATTGGCAGGGATGTCCTTTCCTTTGCCCAAAAACTGTGCAACCTCGAGACCAGTTAATGGCTTCAGAGGATTTGCAGAATTAACTGCTTCAGAGAGTAGAATCCCAGCAAGCTGGCCACTAAGGTGACTCGAGTTTTCAAAGCTTCGATCATGCAGCATAGCTTCCAAGCATCCACGTCGAGCCATTTGTCTCAGCAGAGTGAGATCCATATCATCTGTCAATGTCTTTTAGTAATAGAAAAGACTGATGGGAACAGATAAACTTACATATCCGCCGGTTTGTCTTGATCTTTCCCAGTTCACCGTTCATTCGTTCTCCAGGAAATTCACTAATAACAGACAAAGGTCCCCAGAACTTTAAGAGTTCTGGGTTGTGCATTGCAAGATGATGATTGGGCAAGGAATCAATACGTGGCCATAGTTCCTGTATACCTCTGCGGTATTGTGTGAAATGAACTCTATATTCCTCCGCCATGGTATCACTGGTCGAATATGAAGCAATGATGTTTGTTGCACCTACAAAGTGATAAAAGTTATCCAAAAGTTTCATGGCAGTTTCGCTTTTTCCCACCACAGTTGTGGGATGATGAGAGGGAAAAATCACAGTGAAAAGAGTAAGCAGCTCTTGTGCTTTCAGTTTGCCATGTGATGCTTCACCAAGATTTGTGGGTGGTCGTCCTACCCAGGTTGGAAGCTGAACATCCTTGATGCATGCACGTATAGCTGCCAACTGGTCGGGTGTAAAATTAAATGCTCCAGTTATTGGATCAAAGTTGGGATCCGGAGGGGTGAAATCTGCATCATCTGGGTCTCCTTCATCATTCTCTTCACTGAGAAACAAATTCCTAAGATGTGTGCCTGGATTCTGTGGGGTGGGTGTTGCAGAGCTTTGAGAGTGGCCTTCATATTCTGAATTCATGAGATCCTCAAGAGGCATGCTTGCATCTGATTCCAAGAACTTAGTTCGTCTGATGCCTCTGAGGCATCAGATTCAGAAAATTCTTCATATTTCCGCTGCTCCTTCAACTCCTCTTCAGCATGAATTTTCTACCAATTCCCCAAAGGATGCGAAGGTGATGTTCTGCTTTGCCTTCTACATTGTGGCATGAAACCCAGAACACAATGTTTGACAGGATCCCAATAGGAAATATCATGCATTGGTGTCCAACGTACACCAGTCTTTGTTGACCACTCCTCTCGATCTTTGATTGTTTTTTCTCAAACAGCCAGGTTCTACCCTGAGCTTTTACGGTGGGGCCATCACGGGGCATCCAAGTCTCATAGTCAAGACTTTCAATCTCTGCAGACTTGATGAGACAGAAGGAACAGAAAAAGGTAGCACTATGCGATAGAAATCCTGCAATTTTTCGGATTGCTCCAAGATCTGCAATCAGAGGTAGAATCCGTAATTGAACAAGAACTCCTTCTGGGTGGCGATGTGTAGGTATTTTTTGGCCTGGAGCTCGGAATGCATTCATCTTGGTAACAAAGGCATCAAGGATGTGCGAGATCTCCCAGACATCTGGCATGCCTGGTCGAGGTATAATACCAAGAATGAAGACATTCTCCACAAGAAACCGAATCTCGATAGGGAGGTTCAAGCAGTATAAGACGATGGCACCAACAGAAACAACCTTGGCCTATAAGGTCAAATCAATTATCAACACAATCTGTGCTAACAATTACAGACATACCTGCAATCTTATTGCTAAATGGATTAAACCAGTCGACATAAACAGCCCAAACCAGGTTGTACGGAAATCGAACATAATTTCCTAGACTTGCCCATGCTGGGCTATCTGCAATATCATGCATAGTATATGCATTTCCTTGAGGATACCTGTTCTGATTCCGAGATGCAGACTTCTCTAGATGATCCTCAATATCTGGCCGAGCTAGGAAGAATCTAAGCCAAGAATCCAAGGATTGTGTGCTGAATAGGCGAGTAGGAACACGCTTCACACCCTTGCGTGTTTTCGATCTCGCCATAAGGCTGTTCCACATACATGTGCCAATTGAGACCGTTGGTAGGTACAAGTCTCTGGAATCGGATGATCTGCAGGATACAAGGAATAACATGTTGGACAACAGGCAACTCGATCGATGACTGGCTCCATTCCCTGTTATAGATGCTGCGGATATCTTTGGGTAGATGAATCTGTGGCACTTTAATCTCGCCCAAGCCTGCAGATTGCAGTGCAACACAAAGAAGCTGAAGAGTTGTAGCCAAGATAAATTGCAATGCCTTCAGAACAATGTTAGCAGTTGTACGGCTGACACCAGCATGAAGGTTAAGCCAGGCCACAAGTAGGCAACAGAGCTCGATAACAGGAAACAATACTACATGATTTCTGTAAATTTGTTGTCTGAGATGCAGTAAAAACTTACCAGTATCCCAAACCACAGACCCTGCTTTGCAGGTTTTGGTTTAACACTTGTTGGCTGAGCTTTTTGGGCCGGTCCAGCCTGCCGGGCTGTGCTGCAGCAGCCAATTGTGCTCTCTCGTCCCTTGCTTCATGCTCAGCAGAGCTGAGGAGCTAATTGATCTTCCAGGTTGCAGTCGACCATCCCGGACTTCGAAAGTTTTGATGCAGACTGTACAGGCACAGATAACCTCTGAAGGCATGGGTAGCCTGAAGAGTGGGGAGAGGAAGATTCAAAATCATTTCTATAGATGCGGCATATATCAGGACTACGTTTGTTGATCAAACAAGCCAGATCGGAAGAATGTTCCGATTAAGGCTATGATTGATTGTCAGATGTCAACATCTCATCAGGTGTCTATCAACGGTTCCATGTGGATTCCGTGCAGCTTCCTGCACAGCTTCCAACTAGCTCCCATCTGCCTTCCATTCCGGAAGGTCAACCCGAGCTGCCGCGGGATTTGCCCGCGGTGAGAGTTGTCTGAGGTCATTTTTCAAGAAACAGCTTCGTTAAGCCACAAATCGCAAAATACTTTCCCAGAGCCAGCGGTTTGAAAATTTTGAACTCCATAAACTGGACCTGAACATGGTGGGAGAACATCTGAAATGCGCAATGTCACTAGTATTGCTGCCAGGAACATGCCAGATCCTTGCTGTGAACCATATTTTTGAGCAGAAAATATAGAACACTATGTAGTCCCAACAGAGTACTATGTAACACTACAGAGCACTACATAGCCATAACTGAATACTACAAAGTACTACAGAGCACTACAGGCACTACAGGCACTACACAAGCAATGGTCTGACTACAAAATACTATAAAATACTATGGCCACTACAGAAAAAATCAGGATTTGCTGATGAGGATTATCCAGCTCTGCTTCCGCGTCACTGTCAACCCTGCGTGGCGTGAGACTCCACGTTGCACAAGCACGCACTTCCTGGACAAACCCGCCATTCCAAGCGCTAAACGAATCGATCGCACGACCGAGTAAATCCGACGATTTTTGGCTCGGAAGGCATTGGTAGTGGGCGCGATTTCAGGCAATTTGAACCCCTTGGAATGGCCAATTTCCCAAATAAAATTGAACCGCAGATTTGAGCTGTTGGCATACCGGCTCATTCGTAGTCGCCGGCCCGAAAGGCTCGGACTCCTTGCTTCTCGGACATTCATCGCGCGAAAGTCCATGCTGTCGTACACGAGGCGCTGAAGGTGACCACTCTTTGTCTTCCACCTCCACGCCCACTGCACAGGAATACATCCTCCTCATCTTTTCTGTGAGTGGCTCTCTCTGCTGTGTAATCTTCGCTTTTGGCTGACATGGTGCTCCACCTACAAAAGATCGGTGCTCTAACGGCCCATTTTGACCATGTATCGCCAGGATAATGAATCTAGGACCGTCAATTACAATATTTCAGGTGCGTACAAAGCTTTATTGAGATGTCAACATCATGATATCTTGTCCCCAGGGGGCCACGGAGGCTCGGGTGGACCGGGCCACGGAAATGGTGGCATGGGTGGCAGCGGGGGTACAGGGGAGGGTCCCACTGTGAATATTGATAACTCCACAAATAAAATGTACGTCATTCAAGTGTCCCCTGTTCCTTTCCCCCAAGTTCTTTCTCAACAACAGCAGTGTGAATCAGGGTCAAGGGTTAATGAAATTTCTGGGCTGAGTATTTTTCAAGCTGAAATCATGTCCAGACTTGAAGAAGTTCTGTACAAGTGGTTGGAGTCACCTCCTGATACAAAGGACAGACAGTACGAACTGCAGAGCCTTCATTACCAATCTACTGGGCGATGGCTCCTACAGGATTTCAGATTCGTCAAATGGAAGGCCACACCCAGCTCCTTATGGATCAAAGGAATCTGTAAGTCAATTTCATCCTATTTCAAGCTCATATCTAATAATTGTCCAGCTGGTACTGGAAAGAGCGTACTAAGGTGATTCGTATCGCTACCACGTACATAAAATCGATCTGCCGCTGACAATACTGACAGCTCAACCGTGATCAATGAGACCACCGGTCCCGATCACGTAGTTGCATATTTCTATTTCGATTTTAGGAACGAGAGGCAGCACATGGACATCATGCTCCGGTCAATCATCTGGCAGCTCTCTGGACGGTCGCCTTCTCACCATAGCTTTCTTGAGAAGCTGTATAAATCACTGGGAGATGGAGCTAGATACCCACAGCCTGTTGAACTTCAAAGAGTCCTCGAGGATTTACTTTCAGAGTTAGACCGGACGTATATCATCATTGATGGGCTTGATGAATGCAAGAAAACCGACTGGAAGCCTCTTATTGAGTTCATTCACAGCCTATGCCATCCCGCCAAAAATGCACCCCATCTCCTGTTTACCAGTCAGCCTCTCGAGGAACTCCAAAATGAATTCAAGGATGTAACCTTCATTGAGCTTGGTTCTGCAGTATCAAATAATGACATTAGCTCCTTTGTTAAGAGCACAGTTCGAGGGGTCGGAAATTGGGCCAGTGATGATGAGTATGCAGAGCATGTCACACAGCAGATTGTGCAGAAGAGCAATGGAATGTTGGTCCCTTCATTGTGCATTAATTTGTCCTCAATCTGACTTGCATATCCAGGTTTCGCTTGGCTGCATGTCTCCTAATTGAACTGGGGTGCTGTCATTGGGAAGATGATTGGGAGGAAAAATTCACAAGTCTCCCAGCTGATCTGTTCGGAATTTACAGCCGTTTCTTAACCCGGGCAAAAGGTTCTCTTGCGACAGTTTTTATCCAAGCAATTTTCCGGTGGCTGGTGTTTTCTGCCAGACAAATCACATCAGATGAGCTGGCAGACGCTATTGCTTTCCGTCTATCTGACTCAGAGTTTGACTTTTCCGACCCAGCAAAATCCATTTACTACCCGAAAAGACGTCAGGGCAACTCTGAGATCTTCAAGTTGTTGGGGGGCCTGATCTTGATCAAAAGGATAGCTCAGAGAGGTCAGAGGGCTGGTTCAGGATCAGGAACAATGGCTCGGATAAACCGTCAATAGCCTTTGCACATTCATCTGTCAAGGATTATATCCTTTCCCCCCAATTTCAGCAGCAATTCGGCACAATCATTGACCTTACAAAAGGTGTCTCCCACAGATTTATTACCCAAACTTGTGTCCGCTATCTCCTCCTTTTTGCAGACACCAAACATCCCATGACCGAGGATACACTCCTAGACTACCCAATCTCCTTGTACGCAGCAAAATATTGGTACCATCACCTGCAGCTTTGTGATGACCAGGACCAGAAGGTGCTATTTCCCTCCACAATGAATCTCCTGGAGGATGGAAGCAGCTAATATACTGCTTGGTACCAATTGCGTCAGTTCCATCCATACTGGACCAATGATTGGGGGAGACCCATATCACCTGCAGTGTGGATGTGTTACACAATGGGATACACTCAGGGGGGTGCACTCTCTGCTCATTGAACACAACACATGTGTCAACATAGCCACCAAAGATGGCTGGACTGCACTGCATCTTGCATTGGAGAATGGTCACCTCAACTTTGCGAAGCTGCTCATCGAACACAATGCATCTGTTGACCTAGCCACCAAAGATGGCTGGACTGCACTGCATCTCGCATTGGAGAAGAGGCACCTCGACATTGCACTGCTGCTCATAGAGCACAATGCGTCTGTTGACCTAGCCACTAAATATGGCTGGACTGCACTGCATCTTGCATCAAAGATGGGTCAGCTGGACATTGTGCAGCTGCTCATCAAGCACAATGCATCTGTTGATCTAGCCACTAAAGATGGCATGACTGTGCTGCATCTTGCTTGGGAGAAGGGTCACCTCAACATTGTGAGGCTGCTTATCAAACACACCACATCTATCAACCTAGCCAACAAAGACAGCAAGACTGCGCTGCATCTTGCATCAAAGAAGGGCCTCTCTGACATTGTAGTGCTGCTCATTGAGCACAATGCATCTGTTGATCTAGCCACCAAATATGGCCAGACTGCACTGCACCTTGCTTTGGAAAACAGTCATCTCAATATTGTGCAGCTGTTCATCAAGCACAATGCATCTGTCAACCTAGCCACTAAAGATGGCATGACTGCACTGCATCTCGCATCTCAGAAGGGTCACCTCGACATTGTGCAGCTGCTCATCAAGTACAATGCATCTGTTGACTTAGCCACTAAAGATGGCATGACTGCGCTGCATCTCACATCTCAGAAGGGTCACCTCGACATTGTGCAGCTGCTCATCAAGCACAGTGTATCTGTTGACCTAGCCACTAAAGATGGCATGACTGCGCTGCATCTTGCATCTCAGAAGGGTCACATCGACATTGTGCAGCTGCTCATCAAGCACAATGCATCTGTCAACCTACAGGCCAATGATGGCAGGACTGCGCTGTATCTTGCATTGAATAATGGTCACCTGGACATTGTACACATCAGCAAATTGACAGATCGTCTTTTCGCAGCTTTTTCGTCTTTTAAAAGCACCAAAAGTCAAAAAAGTCAAAAAGGAGTTTCGTCTTTTTTAGGCCAGGCCCCTTAGCTTTTCAAAGGCGAAAAGGACTGGGAAAAGCTGAAAAAGGGGAGCAATAAGTGCAGCCAAAAGGGTTCAAAAGACGCGGAAAAACACACTAGAAATCGTGAAAACAGTGTATTTGACGGTACTGGGTACATATATCGGTACACGACGCTCGTCCACTCCCGCCTCGGTCCCTCTTCTCCATCACCACACGCTACGGACCATCCGGATTCCCCAGCGCATTCTGCCCGCATCAGTTGCCACGAGATTGAGGACGCCAACGGGGAGGCGTGCCGCCGCCACACGCATCGCACTCAACGGGAATGCATATTGCGGGTACGGGCAGGCGGGACAAGCACGCACTCTCTTCGCGTTACGTCGCATCCGAGACGTCGAGGGATGGGGCCATCGGCCGCTTCGAAATCGTCGTCAGCGTAATGAAATGGACAGTACAATGACACACCAATATATAACACGATGAGATTAGATGCCCTGCCCGCGCAACAAAGCGCAGGTGTCGAGGATGAGCACATTGGAAGGCAAAACGAGGGATGGGGCTGCCTCTGAAGGTTGTTGATAGAAACTGTCTTGTATAGAGCTTTTTCTATGGCACGGCGTGCTCTTGACTACACTTGAGGGCACTTGATGGTTGAGGAGTTTGAGGTAGCGGGAGAGATGTCGAGCTTCGGGACATATTGAGCTTAGCTTGACGAGAGGCTGCTTCTGGCTTCGAGGTTGCTATGTGGTTTGCAGCTAGCTTCGAGGGCCTGAGAATGGCGCGCAGATGTTAAGGCTTGAGATGTTGAGTGTGGGCCGAGTTGGACTTGGGGCTTGAGGCCAACGGGGGCCGGAACGCGCAGACGAGAGATGCGGGGAGTGGTGTGGTCGTGGTTAAGAGCAAGTTGACTTGCATCAAATGATCAACAAGATGGCGATGCATGCACGGACCATGCACATGCTGATGGCTGGACTTGACCAACCGTCGCGACGAGTTGTTTCGCCGCTAACGCGTCCGGTGCTTCTCATCCACGCACTATTTTCGATAAACCAAGAGCTCTGGTTGGAGCGCCGCGGGAAGCCTTGAGTAGCTTTTGTACCGGGCCGCCGCATATCGTTCAACGACCATCGTTGGGCGCCGCAGGGGCACCGACGCCTTCCATTCTCTCTATAGGTACAAATGAGTACAACTCGCACAGTATTACAGTATGGACTCTGGTGATTTTATCAATGAATAATTTTTCAGCTTGTTATCTGCCCGCAGAAGATGAAAAGGATCGAAAGTCGTGGAAGGACAAAAGGGGCTACAAAAAGCTGTCAGAAAAGACAGCAAAAGGACAAAACACAGAAAAGACGCGAAAAGCCCTGGGAAAAGGAGTTGTCAATTTGCTGATGCAGCTGCTCATCAAGCACAATGTGTCTGTTGACATAGTCACTAAAGATGGCTGGACTGCACTGCATCTCGCATCTCAGAAGGGTCACCTCAACATTGTAGTGCCGCTCATCGAGCACAATGCATCTGTTGCCCTAGCCATCAAAGACCACAAGACTGCACTGCATCTTGCTTGGGAGAAGGGTCACCTCAACATCTCAAGCCTGCTCCTTGAGCACATTGCATCTAACCAGGAAGCAGACAAAGTGTTGCAGATGACATTGACACAGTGTCACTATGGCATCACAATGCACCTTGACATTGCACTGCAGCTCATTGATCACAAAGCATCTGTCAACCTAGCCACCCAATTTGGCTGGACTGCACTGCATTTTGCATCGCGGTGGGGTTGCCTTGAGATAGTGAGGGCTCTCATCAAGAAGCACAATGCATCTGTCAACCTACAGGCCAATGATGGCAAGACTGCACTGTATCTTGCATTGAATAAAGGTCACCTGGACATTGTGCAGCTGCTCATCAAGCACAATGCATCTGTTGACCTAGCTACTAAAGATGGCTGGACTGTGCTGCATCTTGCATCTCAGAAGGGTCACCTCAACATTGTAGTACTGCTCATTGAGCACAATGCATCTGTTGACTTAGCCACTAAAGATGGCATGACTGCGCTGCATCTCGCTTCAGAGCAGGGTCACATCAAAATCACAGGGCTGCTCATGGGGGCCAAAGCAGCCATCAACCAAGCCACCAAGGACTGCAACCAAGGAGGCGAGGTGGGCAAGAAGCTGAAGCATGGACAGAAGCAAAAGCAGATAGAGAACAATAATGCTGAGCCCAATGGTGAGGTGGCAGCAGATGGTGACTCGCCTGCAAAGAAGGTCTGCATCCTTTTATTGACTTGGTGGTATCATATGAAATTCATGCCCACAGGCCAAATCTGCATAAATGGCAAAATATTTACTCTTGTTGTTTGGTTGCTTACTGCTGTTTACGGTTCTTTCTTTTTTGGATTTGGGCGGGTACAGCGTAGATGTTAGGATATAGCAGTGATGACAAAGGCGAGATGGAGCAGATCCACGAAACAATGAGGATCCTAAAGGAAAGGGATCAGTATAGTGCACACAGCGGGGATCGAGCCCGGAGAAGTGAGGTACTGAAGATTGCGAGCGGAAAAATGCAGCGGAGAGGGAGCGCGTGCGAGTTGAAAGGATCAATCAAGAGGCAAGAGCGAGTGAGCCGACATCAGCCTCTCAGCCGAGGTCATGAAGATGCCAATGGATTGCAGTTGGGTGGCATGAAATAAGGAGGTAAGACATTACATTGTAGCAGTGAAGACGGTGGGCATGGGACTGCAATCGAGGAAGGGAGCACGGGTGGTAAAACAAGAGCAATGTGAGCAATTTGGCGCGAACAAGAGCGCGAATGTGGGGGTGGAAAGGAGGTGCGTTGCGGGCGGGAGGCCTGATGGGAGTGGTACAGAAACTTGGGTGGGGTCAGCGGGACTCGGGCTCCGATGGCCAACGCACATGCACGGGAGTAATGCACCTCGGCCATCGTTTCTGCATGTGCTGTCGGAGAGCCCTGGCAGCCCTGGCAGCCGGCCCGGGAGTCAACGGGATGAGCGGAAGAGCCAAGTTGGAGCCAAATATTCCGATATTGTGATTGCCGACATCCGGATCAAGGCGAGGTCCCATCAGACTGTTCCTTGCTTTTCGCGGCGTACTGAATTCGATGAAGCGTCTCGGAGTCCGTGGCAAAGGAACGGTTTTCGGAGATAAGATTCAGCGAGATAACATCATGATCAGCGGGGCGGTCAAAGCGTACTATTTGAGACCCCCTACCTGGCCACCCTACCTAGTTGGCGACTCAGGAGCTAGCAGGCCAGGGCTTGATAGTTATGACTGGGCATGATATACAAACAGAGTACGACCTCCAACGAAGGTCCAGACCAAATTTCAGCCGAAAGTGATGGGTTGATCGAAAGTCATAGCATCGCGGATCGGAATCCGAGGCGTGGGGACATCAATTTCTTGGTATCAGACCGCTCGCCTCACTTGTCGTGGCCATTTCTCCACCATTTCTTCGTTGATTCGCGACTTTTGGGGCTCCTTCTGATCCCCCGACGCTGGGCTTCCGGCTTTGATGCCATTGGATGGCAATGGCCCCCACTACTCTCCTTGACACACCTAGGGAAGCACGACTGCTTTTTTTAGTCAGCCACGCTGGCCACCGTCGCAGTACATGATACCGCCACGCTATCGGTCAGGAACCTTGCAGAGTGCTTCTTAATATCCAATCCTTCATTCCGAGAGGTATTTCGAAATTTTATCCATTCACCTCTGAGACCATTATCTCAAACCACCCAATTTTGGTCTCGCTAATAGTCAGATTTTTTGGAGGAGCTACCAGCATCTTGGAATGGAGTTGGGTGTTCGGGTACATCACACTACATCCCATTTAGCAACCGGTGTCTTAATTTGGCCCATCTAGGCGTTTCTTCTACTTGTAGGACACTCGTTCATTTCACGACCCCAATTTGGGGGGTTTGCATCGGTCAGAACCAGATTTTCTGACCTTTCATATGCCTCATATATATACTACAACTGCGCGAGATACTCAATACGATCTCCCTCTATGATTTAGAGTGCAAGTTGCGGGCATTTGAGAGCTCAGACCATTATTTAGCAGGGTCTCCAGATTTGGCACCCCGGATACTAGAGAGGCTAAAACGAGCCTAAGGGCAGTGTGGTAAAGATCTCGCTTCACCACACTTACCAAAACCACGGAAATGCGATTATGGAGTCGAAGATGCAGAAGTGGACTCCTGGTTCCCAAAGATATGATTGTGATGCCGTCTGCCAAAGAATCGGCTTCGACTCTGTTCGATTCAAAGATAGATTCTATCGTTACCCACTTTCATCCGCTGGCTTCCCAGGCATGAGCCAAGTTTAGTAAAATCAACTGTCATGTGGCGTCAGGCCATAGATTTTGTGCCACGGAGGTGATTGGGTCCACCCGTAATGATCTCGGTAGGAAACTCAGACGGAGGTCGGAGATCTTCCAAGTGCCGTTCAGTAATGTGCGCCCGAGACGTCGAAGCACTTGAACGGCGTATCATGTCGCGGACGCAACGAGCAGCAAGCAATAGAAAAACTTCGGGTTCGGAACTACGCGAGAACCAGTGTTGCAGTCTAGTAGATCTGATCGAAGTAACTCGCTGGGCCGCTGGCAGCCTGAGATGAGACACGAATCGGAATAATTGCGGCATTCGAAGCCCATGCCTGTGCCCGCGCTGGTACCACGGAGTTTCTGACCGGTTTGCGCGGGGGGTTGTCTTTTTCTCGCCATTCAATTCGCGCCGCCAGACAACATAGGATTTCCATCCTTGAATCGGGATAACTGGCGAGAGGTAAGGCCGAAGATACCAGGCAACTACGTTTACCTAGCTACCGTCAGCGCTCTCAGAGGTGCCACTCTTCGCTGGCAAGTCGGACGCTGCCGTCAAACTGATTCGTACACCGGACATGCCCTTGCTTCCGCGATTTTTGATTTCTGGGCACTTGAGCTCGAAGATCCCAGGGTTTCCAACGATAGTAATGCCAACTTGAGCCGTTTCAGGACGTGGAAAAAGTTCGGCGTGGAGTGATGGCGTTGGGCGCAATCGAACCCCCCGATCTGTCGGACGGCGACCAGAACTGTCTACATACCAGCTTCGTATTTCAGTCAGGCGTGAATAATTCAAAAATGTTGACATCTAGCAGAACGAGAGAAAAAAAGGGTTGTCAGCACCTTTCAATGCCATCGGGAGGAGACGAACCTCCGCTTCGCTTACAATGTCCTACTCCGTGTAAGGCTTCCATAAAATCTAAATTGATTATGCCGTTGCCTGAACACTTGATCATATTACTACAGTGCATGCCCCTTATCCATATCCTGCAAGGCCATTATATCAGGGCCACCCTACAGTACTAGGCTCTGTGTTGGCGTCGCTTCGGGTGTAGTGTTGCACCGTGACATGAGTAATCCGAACTGATGCGCCATCAAGCGAATCAAAAGTTGTGAATTTTGCGCCATCTGGTCACCACACAGTGAGAGGAGTCCCCACTGTATCTGCTTGTGTTCAGGGTGAGGGGGGCTAGTATGCAGCGGCAAGTTGTGCATCTTGAGTGACACTGGTGCAGATCATCTCTCCGAAAGACAGAGTGTCTATGCAACTTATTTCCCACAGTTTCATCCTGCGGCGGCAGTGTAGCCACTTTTTGTACCTGCTTTGCCACGAGAATTGTGTGAATTTTGGTCTCGGAAAGCCTGACACTTCAGAACTAGCTACTCTGATCGGTCGAATGGCTAGTCTCTGCCCAGCCTCTCTGATGCACCATTCTGTTCATCATATCGGATTCCATCTTGGTGCCAATTGTCCATCTGTTGCCCCTCTGAAGTTCAACTCCCAGAGTAGCGGCGTGCGCCGGGGGAGTGCGAGCAACGGGTGCTCAGAATTTTACGACTGTAATCTCTATTTGCCCGAGATGTATGCCCGATGGTTCCGCAAGTAGCACTTCAGATAGCTAAAATTTGAATACAACCAGCCATTCGTTTTTTCCTCAAAAGATTACATCTCAAACATTTCCCCTCGTCGCACTGTAGGCCAAATATATCTTGGTGTGAGTCCTCTTCAAAAGGCATCTAAGACTTGATGAAGTCTCCCAAGGGTTTCTCAGTCCTGGAGACAATCTGACGGGTTCAGCGCAGTCTTTATTGTGGTCAAGACTCTACAAAGTTCGGTCCAACTCTAAGGCTAGCAATCTAGAGCTGAATACTCGAACTCCAATAACTATTCGCCGTCCTCTCCGAGTACTCGAGATGAGGAGAGTTAGATCGCAATTCGCAGGGATAAGGATTTGTGTAGCGTAGAGGTAGCATTAAAGTTGTGATATCGGCGTTAAGTTGCAGTATAGAATTGCCCGCGCCTTCTTCTGTGACTCGGAGTAGCTCGACGAGACAGGAAGGCCGAATGGGCAAGGTGTTTGGGTTAAGTGTAGATAAGATTGGACAGGCCTCAATCTACTACGTACAACAAACACAAATACACACTGGTTGAGCATTTCAAGTTTTTCAGTGAAAATATTGGTGAAAAACATGTGTTATTTTTCACCCTTTTTTTCAGTGAAAAATTTAAATACTTTTCCAGTACTTTTCTGACTCAAAATCAGACTGAAAATTTTGAAAGAAAATTTATGACTTCTCCAGAAAGTGTCGTACCAATAATTCACACACATTTTCAGCTGAAAATGTTGGTGAAAAATGCAAAAGGTTATTCACCCGAATTTTCACTTGGAAAATGAAAAGAAAAATGTGTGAAAAATGTAAAACTTTTTTCACCTGAATTTTCACTTGGATAGTAAAATGTGTGAAAAATGTCCAACGAAAAATAGTGTAAAATTGGAAATCAGGAATCCATGTTTTCAAACATTTTTCATCATCTTTTGCTGCACTTTTTTCACTGAAGAATGTGGTGAAGAAGATAGATTGTTTATTACCATGTTTTTCTTGTGTTTTTCGGTATAAATACAGGTGACAACTTCAAAACATTTTCACACATTTTCCACTGGAAATCAATGTGAAAAATGTAAAAATTTCTTCAAACATTCACAGCAAGACATTACCCAGTTTATCTCACATTTTTCACTGAAAAATGCAAGTGTTTCCAGAACAATTTTCAGTAGAAGAAAGTATAAAATACTTCTGAAAACATTGATTGTGTCGTGATGTGAAATTTGAAACCTGGAAACAAGTTATTCAACCTTTTCAAACCTGCATTTTGATACAGGACAGCGTGTAAAACTTGAATCAATTGTTTTAAACTCTGTTTGCTATTTAGATATGTGAGTACACTGGTTGAACATTTCAAGTTCTTCAGTGAAAAATGCCCATTATTTTTCACACTTTTTTCACTGAAAACGTAAGTGAAAAACTTATAATATTTTTACCACTTTTTCACTGAAAACATAAGTGAAAAACTTATAATGTTTTTACCACTTTTTCTTTTCAACCAGTGATAGTATTTGAAAGATTTCCAGTGAAAATTCAGTGCGAAATTTAAATCGTTTTTCCGGATATGTTTACAACATAAATGAAAAACTTAGAATGTTTTCACCACTTTTTTGTTTTCGAGGTGAAAAATTTAAAACAAGGCAAAAAGTGCTGCAAAAGTTTTAAGTTTTTCACTTGCTTTTTCGGTGAAAAAAAAGTGTGAAAAATAATGGACATTTTTCACCAATTTTTTCACTGAAAAACTCGAAATGTGGAGTGAAAATATGACTGGAAATATGTCTGAAAAATTCTTCGATTTTTTCACGTCTAGATCTACATATGGTGAAAAATTCAAAGTAATATTAGAATTACTTGTAGCAGAGTTCAAACAAACTTGCCCAAAATATTAAGATATGCCGACAAGCGAGGCTTGGGACGACCAGAGAAGCCGGAAACCTGCAGCAAGAACGTAAGTAGATACAGGCCAAAGGAATCTAAATGTCTGTGGTAGCACAACCTATGCCCGAGTGGGCTGCCGTGCCCTCATCTCAACTGGTCGATTCGATTGCCTCTAACTCGGGTTAGCTTTCCATGGATTGAATTTGAAACATTAAGTCCCAGGATTGAGCAGATCTAACAAGGCGACGTCGTCTGGCACAGCGCCCCGAGATTGAGCAGATCTAACAAAGCGACGTCGTCACATTTGTCGCCAACAAGTAGATTCAAATGCCTGTAGTCATATAGATTGAGTTTGAAACGGGATTTTCACTGAATCGAGTCCCAGGATTGAGCAGATCTAACAAGGCGACGTCATCTGGCGCACCACAGCGTGCCGACTTGGTCCGCAAGGCAGAACGTCGTCAGGAGCACAAGCTATGCTCCGAGTCGGTCATTTTGCTGCGAATTTTGTATCATTGCCCTGCGGAGTGGACCGCCGCTGACTCGCCAGCTGGCTTATGTCGTGTCGCTGTGTGCAGTGGGCGCTAGATTCTGAAGCAAGCCGCGGCGACGCGAACAGCAAGCGTGCTTACAAAGTTTCTGCCATCAATCTTTTTGTTATGGCATGTATCTTCGACTTCGCACTTATTACTTATTCTAGTGGGATATTCCCGGCGTTCCGACTGTGTGCCGTGTAATTTTTATTTATCTATTTTTATTGGAGTGTTTGGTGCAGTGATTCGTGTAATCTACTTACCTACACACCTGAAACAGCAATCTTTCAGTCGTGTCAAATGTGAGGTTTAAATATAAGCTTTCTGCGGTGATTTCAGATGGGTGGGAAGTTCCCCTTTCAAGTGAAGTAGAATGAAGCAGTTTAATCACGGCTTTCAATCAGCAGGGAAGATGAACTTTCCGCTGACTTTTCAGACGAGTTGAAAGAACTTATTTCAGCTACAACGGAAAGATCAACTTTCAACCCATCTGAAAACACGGTGAAAAGCTGATCTTTATGGCGGTCAGTTTGCACCTTTAATAAATCGGGTATAAACTCATGGATTTCAGGTATAAACTTTTGATTTTGGGTGTAAACACAGAATCAGAGCTTGATGCGAGGAGGTTTTGAATTCATAGCGTTAAACATTGTCGTACATAGGAGTTCAACAATCCTTTTGCAAGTGTTTGATGTGATGTATAAAAAGAAAAACTTTTTTCATATACAAAGTTTTATTTTGGACATAAAAAGTTGTTTTTTTGGGAAACTTTGTTCAACTCGAGTACAAAACTTTTGGGACACAAAATTTCTCGGCGGTATCACAGCTAGGTGGCTGTGTTGGCCGAATGATGGTTTGCGGATCAAAACATCAAGTGCTGCTGCAATCCGGCAAGTGCCAAATCCCATAGGAGCTCATACAGACCTTGCTTGAGCTGATTGAAATGTTCCTAGTCCACATGGGAGCACATCCACCCAAATATCAAGGACCTCAAGCCTGTTAGAAATCACAGAGGAATTTTCGGCGGTGCCATCAGTAGGGAGCACAGCCATAAGGCAGTGATATCGCCGAGAAAGTTTGCACTCAACCAACAAAGTTTCATTCTTAGCCACAGCGAAAAAGACTTTATATGTTCAACATATATGGAAAAAAGTTTTTCTTTCACTACATCACTCCAAACACTTTTCAGATACACCAAAGAAGATTGCTGAACTGATGTTTACCATATGTACAAACCAAAGTCTGACACTGAAGAATTCCAATGCGCTCACTTTACTTTATATGGAACTTAGCCAAAATATTTTACTCAAAACACCTGTTATCTCCCAAAAACAAGACTTTATACCGATTTATTAAAGGTGCAAACTGACCGCCATAGATCTTTCAGCCTGTCTGAAACTGACGTGGGAAGTTGATCATTTTCTCTTTGTAGAATAAAGCTCTTTCAACCCATCGGAAAATACGGCAGAAAGTTGAAGAACTTGAAATGTTCAACCAGTGTACTCACATATCTAAATAGCAAACAGAGTTTAAAACAATTGATTCAAGTTTTACACGCTGTCCTGTATCAAAATGCAGGTTTGAAAAGGTTGAATAACTTGTTTCCAGGTTTCAAATTTCACATCACGACACAATCAATGTTTTCAGAAGTATTTTATACTTTCTTCTACTGAAAATTGTTCTGGAAACACTTGCATTTTTCAGTGAAAAATGTGAGATAAACTGGGTAATGTCTTGCTGTGAATGTTTGAAGAAATTTTTACATTTTTCACATTGATTTCCAGTGGAAAATGTGTGAAAATGTTTTGAAGTTGTCACCTGTATTTATACCGAAAAACACAAGAAAAACATGGTAATAAACAATCTATCTTCTTCACCACATTCTTCAGTGAAAAAAGTGCAGCAAAAGATGATGAAAAATGTTTGAAAACATGGATTCCTGATTTCCAATTTTACACTATTTTTCGTTGGACATTTTTCACACATTTTACTATCCAAGTGAAAATTCAGGTGAAAAAAGTTTTACATTTTTCACACATTTTTCTTTTCATTTTCCAAGTGAAAATTCGGGTGAATAACCTTTTGCATTTTTCACCAACATTTTCAGCTGAAAATGTGTGTGAATTATTGGTACGACACTTTCTGGAGAAGTCATAAATTTTCTTTCAAAATTTTCAGTCTGATTTTGAGTCAGAAAAGTACTGGAAAAGTATTTAAATTTTTCACTGAAAAAAAGGGTGAAAAATAACACATGTTTTTCACCAATATTTTCACTGAAAAACTTGAAATGCTCAACCAGTGTACAAGCACAAAGAGACTATTCATAGTAAGACGTTGTGAAAAAGAAAAAAAAATGGAGTCTGTGGAATCCGGGAGTCCTTAAAAGGCACTGCTTGGCATCCCAACAGCTCCTTTGACGTCAGAGCTTGCCATTCCATTCTCGATATCTACTGGGAAAGTCGGGTTTTCATGGGAGGACTGGAAAGGAATGGTAACCATGGCGTGGGTTGTTGAAAACAGTTGTTCCCTGACATGGTCGCGGGAATTGAGTCTGGGGAGCAACAGCAGTCGGTAAGCTTATATATGTGGATCGGGGAGAAGCCCTACGTGGACACAAAACTCAGTCCATAGACTAAAATGGTGTGAACGGTGAAAGAGCAAAGGGAATTTGGGCACGCACGATGATCACAGGAAACACAAGGGATTTGTTTGAGATGGTGTAGATTCGGCCATCTCAAATAAATCCCTTGTGTTTCCTGTGATGATCGTGCGTGGTGTTCAATACATAGATGTCCCGCAAATTAATTTGACCACAGTCAGTTTGCGCGTTTGCTAACCTGGGTTTGTAGACCTGACCTTCTATTTGAAATTTTGAATAAGCTCATAAGATACCACCGATTTTCAGGAATGGCAATAACTACTATACAGAAAGCGCAAGTTGTCTCCAATGCTGAAAAGGCGACGGTTTAACGATGGCACCATCAGTTTCCAGGTCAAAGTTTTCAGCTAGGCGAGCACCGACATCATACGTCCACGCCTCATTGCACTCACTCTGCGTATGAAGCTGATTCTCCTAGCCATACTACACCAGCAGTATGTCGATTGAAGTGTTCTGTGATGTCCTCGTCGCCGGAGCCATGTCATACCACTTGCTGCGCAGCAAAAGAGGATTCAAACAGTAGTGACGTTTCAGTCATCTTTTTTTGGCATACAGATAATGGACAATCTAGGACGCGCAAGGCAATTAACCTCCTTGTCGCGTACTCTCTCAACAGTGGCGCGCTCGCAATGGTAATCGCAATCTGCGATCTTGCAACAGTGAGCTCGTCTCGCATCACCTAAGCTGTCACTGATGATGCTTGCAGTTCGTTGCCTCACCTTCGACTTTGATCCATGAACCATAAGTTTCTCACTATTTCCAAAATGATAAATCATTGCAATTTTTGTTTCAGATTTTACTTTGTCGTTGTTCGACGTAGGTCTTCCTAAATTCCCATTGCTCTTTCACCGTTCACACCATTTTAGTCTATGGACTGAGTTTTATGTCCATGTGGGGCTTCTCCCCGATCCACATATATAAGCTTACCGACTGCTATTGTTCCCCAGACTCAATTCCCGCGACCATGTCAGGGAACAACTGTTTTCAACAACCCACGCCATGGTTACCATTCCTTTCCAGTCCTCCCATGAAAACCCGAATTTCCTAGTAGATATCGAGAATGGAATGGCAAGCTCTGACGTCAAAGGAGCTGTTGGGATGCCAAGCAGTGCCTTTTAGGACTCCCGGATTCCATGGACTCCATTTTTCCCCATCTTTTACGACGTCTTACTACGAATAGTCTCTTTGTGCTTGTACTTGTGTTTGTTGTACGTAGCAGATTAAGGCCTGTCCAATCTTATCTACACTTAACCCAAACACCTTGCCCATTCGGCCTTCCTGTCTCGTCGAGCTACTCCGAGTCACAGAAGAAGGCGCGGGCAATTCTATACTGCAACTTAACGCCGATATCACGACTTTAACGCTACCTTTACGCTACACAAATCCTTATCTCTGCGGGTTGCGATCTAACTCTCCTCATCTCGAGCATTCGGCCCTAGATTGCTAGCCTTAGAGTTGGACTGTACTTTGACTTTGTAGAGTCTTGACCACACTAAGGACTGCACTGAATCCATCAGATTATCTGCTGGACTGAGAAACCCTTGTGAGACTTCACCAAGTCTAACATACCTTTCGAAGAGCACTCACACCAAGATATATTTGGCCTACAGTGCGACGTGGGGAACTGTTCGAGATGTAATCTTTCGAGGAAAAAACAAATGGCAGGTTGTATTCAAATTTTAGCTATCTGAAGTGCTACTTACAGAACCATCGGCCATCCATCTCGAGCAAATAGAGATTACAGTCGTAGCCGTCAGAGCCACGACAGCAACTGTTGGAATTCCGAGTACCCGTTGCTCGCACTGCCCCCGGAGCACGCCCCCACTCCGGGAGTTGAACTGTAGAGGGGTGACAGATGGACAATCGGCACCAGGATGGATCCGATATGATGAACAGAATGGTGCATCAGAGAGGTTGGGTAGAGACTAGCCATTCGAGCGATCAGAGTAGCTAGTTCTGAAGTGTCTGGATTTCCAAGACCAGACGTCACACAATTATCGTGGTAAAGCAGGTACAAAAAGTGGCTACACTGCCGCCGCAGGATGATACTGTGGGAAATAAGTTGGTAGACAGAGTCTGATGTCAGTTATCTTCATCTTTCAGACAGATGATCTGCACCAGTGTCACTCAAGAAGCACAACTTGCCACTGCATACTAGCCCCCCTGCCTCACCCTGATCACAAGCAGATATAGTGGGGACTCCTCTCACTGTGTGGTGACCAGATGGCGCAAAATTCACGACTTTTGAAACGCTTGATGGCACATCAGTTCGGATTACTCTTGTCACGGTGCAACACCACACCCGAATCGACACCAACACAGAGCCTAGTACTGTGCATCTCCCCAAAGCGACAGCGGGTGGCCCTGATATAATGACCTTGCAGGATATGGATAAGGGCATGCACTGTAGTAATCCAACCAAGTGTTCAGGTAACGGCATAGTCAATGTACATCTTATGGAAGCCTTACAAGGGGTAGGACATTGTAAGTGAAACGGAGGTTCATATCCTCCCGATGGCATTAAAAGGTGCCGACAACCCTTGTTTCTCTCTCGTTCTGCTAGATGTCAACGTTTTTCAATTATTCACGCTCGACCGAAATACGACGCTGGTGTAGACAGTTACCATTGCTGGTCGCCGTCCGACAGATCGGGGGGTTCGATTCCTCCCAACGCCATCAGTCCATGCCCAAATTTTTCCACGTCCTGAAGGCTCAAGTTGGTATCACTATCGTTGGAAACCCTGGGATCTTCGGGCTCAAGTGCCCAGAAATTAAAAATCGCGGAAGCAAGGGCGTGTCCGATTTACGAATCAGTTTCACAGCGGCGTCCGACTTGCCAGCGGAGAGTGGCAACTATGAGAACACTGACGGTAGGCAGGTAAACGTAGTTGCCTGGGCGGTGTTCATTGGTTCCGCTGATTTAACAGGCTTAGAGAGGATACTGACAGCAAGGAACATTGATTGGGCGCTGTTTTTAAGGCTGGTTTGTAGAGATTTTTATCAACACCTATTTAGAAATCCATTTATAAATCTAGTTTTTCATGGCTGGTCCAGAACCCCGGTTTTAGTTCACAGTGGCGGTGCTTGGTGGGCCGTATATACCGAACTTGACTTGAAAGCTGACAAAAAATTGTAGATAGCTTGGAAAAGTACGTTCAAATTACCTCTTCTGACCTTGGAGTGGGTATGAACTGAGCTGGAAAGGTGCAGAATATGATGAGATCACCTAAATTTGGGTGTCTGGTATCTTCGGCCTTACCTCTCGGAAATCCTATGTTGTCTGGCGAGAAAAAAAACCCCGCGCAAACCGGTCAGAAACTCCGTGGTACCAGCGCGGGCACGGGTATAGGCTTCGAATGCCGCAATTATTCTGATTCGCGTCTCATCTCAGGCTGCCAGCAGCCCAGCGCGGTACTTCGATCAGACTGCAACACTGGTTCTCGCGGTTCCGAATCCGAAGTTTTTCTATTGTCCAAGTGCTTCGACGTCTCTCAGACCAAATCAGCGGCGGGCGCACTTTACTGAACGGCTTGTGGAAGATCTCCGACCTCCGTCTGAGCTTCCTGCCGAAATCATTACGGGTGGAGCCGATCATCTCCGTGGCACAAAATCTATGGCCTGACGCCACATGACAGGTTGATTTTGCTAAACTCGGCTCCTGGGAAGCCAGCGGATGAAAATGGGTGACGGTGGAATCTAACTTCGAATCGAACAGAGTCGAAGCCGATTCTTTGGCAGACGGCATCACATCTTTGGGAACCAGGAGTGCACTTCTGCATCTTCGGCTCCATGATCCCATTTCCGTGGTTTCGGTAAGTGTGGTAAAGCGAGATCTTTACCACACTGCCCTTGGGCTCGTTTTAGCCTCTCTAGTATCCCGGGCGTGAAATCTGGAGACCGTTCAGATCACGTATACCAGAGGCACTGCCCTCAGCTTAGGAAAACACGATGTCTGTCACCACCACCATCGGTGTCCTAGTAATAGCTGAACCATTTTCTCGGACCTTGTTGTAAAAATTGCTTCCTCCACACCCAATCTTCGGTTTTTCTGACAGGGTCTCGGGACCCCTGCTCCCTCCTGTTTGAGGTCCTCGGGGCGTTCACCTTTCTTATACACTATGGTTCAGTGGTTTGCCCCTGAAAAACCACCGTCCTGTCGGTTTTTTTTTTCTTTCAAATCAACGTACATAGCCATGTATCTACTATTATTGGGTACTACCACCCCAAAGCTCATCCATTGCCTGAACGCCACCCTTGACCGAGTTCATCTCCTTGTGCATGCAGCAGCCACACCACACGGGACGCTCCATCTCAAATCGTTCCTCCGGAGTTAAATCCTTCCATTTTGTCTCGCCGTAGAACAGATACAACTCACGGCAGGCCTGGAAAAGATAAGTCAAGAATTCGAAATCATATAAAATTAGATTACCAGGATATCACGTCTGGTCTTTTCCTCCTCTGGGAGTGCATTCCAAGCATTGATCCCGCCGGCCGCTTGAATTTTGTCATCATTGCGTTGCAAGATTTCGGGCAGGTACGACTGCAGAACCCCATTTGCCTTGCTCCCGACGCATCGTACAAAACAGGCACTCTTGATGGGCAGCAATGGGAGCATCCGGAGGTCTTCTATGTGATCCAACGAATGGCTGCGGGACTACATACCACATCTTCGCGCATATCTGGCGGCGTTCATGACGAGTGCTGCGGACACATGGAGGCAATTTGGTGAGGATTACAACGTGGACGGTGTCATCGCGAAGCTGTCTGCTGCTGCACGGGCAAAGATCTATATCAACCCCACCAACGATCACAACGAAGGTGCCCTTGGGCGACTCCGACGAGCAATACGGGAGTTTGCTCGACTTTCGCTAACCATGCACAACGCGAAGTCGAAGTACGCCATAATGGGACTCGGGAGTTCCTGGGCAGCACAGCTTTCACCACCGCCATTCGTGTCTGGCTTCGTGGCGAGGCACGGCGTCGTATTGACTCAGGAAGAGACCGGAAGCGTCGCCAGGAGGTTATTGAGCAGCAGAAGATTGCGGCCGATGCGAAGAAGCAGGCCGAAGCCGACAGGCAAGCCAAAGATGCCGCGAGGAAGGCGGAACTGGCGAGTCTTATTCCGATCCTCGATGTTGCTGAGATTCAGGCCAACCACACCCGCATTAATGCCACGGAAATTGTGAAGCAGATTAACTGGCACCGTCAATTCGTCGAGAAGGGCGTAATCCCGCAGAACACAGCTATCGCGGCCATGCCCAAGGCTGACAAAGTCATCCAACTGATCGTCGCCGTAACTCGGTTTAATCAAGACATCTTACCCAAGTTACAGCTCCTGTCGGCGGCAATGACATCTGGCGCTATTGTTGATGTCGAGGTTCCAACAATAGATGAAGAGATGCCCGATGAAGCAGGCTGGGAAGAACAAGAGGAGATGGAGGACGCAGATATGTTCGATGATTATTAATCGCATAGAATTCATTATTTGTACATAGAAACTTTCTAAGTAGTTTACTATCGATGTATACTGTTACTCATCTGCAAAGATCCAGCGCCCACTGCCCAGACAGCACTTTTGATTCAGCTTCTTTGCTTTGAAGCAATATTACGGCCAGAGAAATATTAGAGAATATGCGGTGGATAGTGTTGTGCAGGCTTGGCCTGGAAACCATGGCTTGGGCTTGGCTTCATCTGGCTTATGCTTCTGGAATCCCAAGCCCAAGCCCAAGCCTGGAGCAAGCCAAGCCAGGCCAGGCCCGCTGGCTTGAGGCATGGCTTGGACCGAGAAATTTACAGTCAGTGCGTGGTGTTCTGTACGCCCTGTGAGTGGTTTGTGCGTAACTATTTACCATCAGACTATTAAAATAACGAAATGCAGTCGAAATTCAAGCGAATTGCCAGCTATAATTCGCCGATTCCAACTTGAATATTTCAACGCGGTTGTCCCGATTTGGACCGAAGTTGTAATGGTGCCAGAGATCAGCTTGGAATTGGACAGTAACGAACCCAATGAATATGAGGGCCCACTCAAATGTATTCTCAACCCGAATTATACCTGTGAATTGCCTGCCTGAGGGTACCAATCGAAGCCCTGGCTTGGCTAGGGAAACCTCGAGCCAGAAGCCCAAGCCAGCTCAAGCCACCGCGCGGGCTTGGCTTGGCTTGGTGAAGCCATGGCTTGGCTGGCTTGGCTTCTGGCTTGAAGCCCAAGCCAGCACAACACTAGCGGTGGAGGCCACCTAGCGCCACCAGGTGGCTCATCCGGCATAAGGTGCCGGGTGGCTACGTCAGTTGGTGGCTGATCAGGCGGCTGCTGTTTATGGCATGTATTGAGTGTCTAATCCCATACCACTTTCTCTACCTGTGCAGAAGGCCACTCTCGAGTTCTGCCTTCACTTTATTGCCCTTCTAAAAGCTGTTGCTGATGATTAGGATAAAAATATCAATGATATGGCTTATAAGAATAGTTTCCGGCACTCACATATCTACAGGCACACATCTGCATGTGCATAGTGCTTGTAGAAGGTCAACAGTGAGTTCTTCTTATGCCACCTGAACAGCCACCAACTGACGTAGCCACCCGGCACCGCATGCCGGATGAGCCACCTGGTGGCGCTGGGTGGCTCCACCGCATATTCTTTATTAAGCCCGACCTTTAATGACTCGACCCTCAACTCCGACAGTACATGAAGAGGAAAGATTGCATATCATGGTGGATGTTCGGGTGTCGCGGTCACGTGGCTTGAGCGAGTTGATGACGCGTGCCGATCCGCCTAAGCAAGTAGTTCAAAATTTAGACTTTCGCACCTGGAAAGTTAATCGTTTCTCCTGCCAGGCCAGCGATGAATTAAATTTCGCTCAGTTGGTCCAACCTCCCATCCTGACCGCAATGCCTCCGGGAGAACTTCAAGCTGTTGCCAACCACCATCTATCATGCCCGGGTGATACGACATAATACAGTTGTACCTGTGCGGGCAACTCAGTTGTTGCCGCCCATTCTAATCACCCCGACTCCCCTTGGACTTATCTTCTTGATACTGACCCTTACGTACTCCATTCATAGGCGCGCGCTGTTGCCCTCTCGGCAAATTTCCCGAGAGTCGCTGTGCATCAGGTCGAATACCAGCAGCAGCCACAGACTTTACCCGACATTTCTCACACCCGAAAACCCATTAGACTATGTTCATTTGGGCGTCAATCCGAAGTAATGGTACCAGCGAGTCATAACATTCTTTTCCTGGCCCGTTCGTCGACATGTCTCAGCGGCAACAGTGAGAGAACTTGGCGTTGTCTGAGGGCTTTGGTAAACCTTTCACTCCATCTTTGATACGCTGTACTCGATCTGAAACTGATTCGCGCGATGGACTACCCACTCATATTGCCCTGGATGACCCACATGGTTGCCCTGACTTGCCGCATAAATTTGGAAATACAGAAGTTCTACTATTATGCTACATCGGATCATCACAGCTTAGGGTTCTGGGTGCTACTAATTGGCGGTTCGCGCAGAGGTACTTCACTCCTTTACTCCTTCATCCTCCACCTCGTTACTTCTTTGCCCACATGGCTCATATTCAATTGCATTCGACAAGCGGCGGCGGCGGACAGTTTTGTGACCCGAGAAGCGTAAAGCCTTGCGGGATAGCACCCCATACCCCAGACTCTATTGGTTCCTCGTTCGGGGAGTGGAACTTGAATACTAGTAGTCTAGAAGGTACGTCCGCATCATCGTTGGAGCGGTCTACTTTTACACTGTTCACCATCAGCGGCAAAGGGGTGCACTCCGCCGTGGTCTTACCACAGCTTACGCAAACTATGTCTGCATTTGCATCTCACACTGATTGTGATTCACCTCACGCTTATATTTGTATCTGCGTGCCGCTGGGAGCACCATATTGTGTTCCCTTTGGAAGATCAGAAGGCCGTTTCATTCCTCGTCACGGCCATCACGACGACATTCGGCACGGTACGTGCCTGGTCCACAGCAGGAATATCTCTGATTCGGTTCGAAGCTATACTACGCAGTATTGGTCTACCTCACTCAGACATTGGCAACGCAGCATAATCTAGAAACAAATCGTACTCTGACGGCGACCCATGACACCAGTGTTGCGTGGACAGGGATCGGTTCCGCGGCGCTCAGTTTATGGAGTCAAAAGACTGTCCCTGCCACAGTGATTGGAGTGCTCACCGTTTTTCTCTATCTTGGCAATATCACCGCCCTTCACATCTCTACTCCGGCGCTGCTGTCCCTGCAGGCGTTCAACCTCTCGCGCGAGACAATTGTCAACACAGAGGGACTACCTAACTCCAACTTCAATCACATTGACGAAATGTCCATGTGAGAACTGTCTTGTCACTGATTTCTGCTTGACTCACCCGGAATTTCCACAGGTCGGTAATGCAAGGGTATGCTAGCATAACACTGGGTTCACTTCAATACATCGACAGCCCGTATGTGAAAACAACGGGTCTGGAAGCCGGTACATTATATGATGTCCCAGAGGATGGCGTAGGTTCAGGAAACGTGACCGTCAAAGCAACAGGGTTCAATGTGACATGTGGAGCCGCCCCAGGTGGGCGAAATACGCATCACAAATTCTCGGAGGTTCCGTATGGGCCCCGCGATAGATACAGCACATGGACAATCGAATTCCCGGATATTCCCCGTCCGTTCACTGTATTCTCCACACGTAGGCACTGAAGTTCATTCGCTCAAGATCTCCGCACTCACAAGATTAACAGAGGCCGGGGGTATTTCTTTAGCGGGTTCCTCGAGGGATTACATGTACCTCTATACGACCGTCTCCATCCTCGACTCGCACAACAATAGTATCGCGCCCTGGGTGCATCTGAAGCATCCCATGTACAGCTTAGTACATTCCCTAGGATTCTTCCGATGCTCCCTCTCGCTGGTAGCTCAAAATGCAACCATCGCTGCTCAATTTGGGGACATTCTTACACTAGAACCAACCATCCACAAAAATTCCGCGTCGTGGGGCTTTCAGGGCGGAGTTATATCCACGGGGAATGCTCTAATCGAGAAGGTATATTTAATCCTATTTATTCTTCCTTTCTGACGCCAGTATCAGTGGGGAGCCTGGCTTGAGTGTGCCCCCAGCTCTCCGTTCTGGCGCGACTATTTCGAGCCCCACCCCAAAGCCCCTCAATCGGTTGCTGATCTGTAAATCTCGCAGTTCAATCATAAAATCAAGGTGCTGAAAGCTGATCCATTGCAGATACTTGAATAAGAAACTGGGGCTAAATTGGCTCCCGCGTCCCTTTGAAGGTGAGCCACCGACAGCAGGGATTCACCTCCATGATGTCGAAAACGCCCTTTCCCATCTTGTGGCGTCGATGTTTTGGATATGTAAGTCCTTGTGGGCTCCTGTATTGCCGCAATAGTATAACCCTCTGGCGACCCACCAAGTAGGCCACATGACGATCACAAATGAAGTTGTTACGGAGATCGACGAGAAGACTAAATCATGGACGAGTGCGAAATCCACGGACATGCCATTTTTGCAACAAGGAAACACCACCGTGTTTCAGATCTTCCCACAAACTCGCTTGGATGTAAGCCCCGACTGCTTTCACGAATTTCCACTGTACTCAAGCAGAACGACGAACAGTTGAATATGATTGCTGTAAGACCTCCGGGCTATTAATACTGCTCAATAACTCCCGGGTGTGCCAGGTGACCGGCGGTCTCGCAGCGTCCGTTGCCCTTGCAATCTTATGTCTGCCCTTTTTGGCTCGCTCAGAAAAGCAGGGGGTGGCAGAGGAAAGTGTGGTAATGGAGGGGACGGGGTTTCTACATGCGATATGGCTGTACCGAAACCAACCGGAACTCGGAGCAGCTTTGCGGCAGGTCGAAGATCCGACGGATCGTAATTTGCGGGAGGCGGGAATGGTACGGGCCACATTGCTCGAGAGGCGCTTTCGAGGAGAGTGAAGGAAGCTTGGAAACGGAGGACCCGCAGAGAGCTAAATTTGTGCGAAGCACATGCACCCAACAACGTAGTATTGTTGCGTCCGGTTCCGCAGTCCATGCAATGTCCACCGTGATTCCGGCCCTAGTACCGCCGGACATGAAAACCATGTTCAGTATCCGTAGGTTCAGCTGTCAGCACGGCAACTCGGGTTTGCGTGGGGATGCCGACTTTGTCGTCCCGCTGAAGCCTGAGTATTTAAGACTCCCTGGTATAATGCTGGATTGAAAGGAAGTTTAGGGATAGCGTTCCAAGCTCAGAGGCCATCTTCCATGTCCCGAGCCTCGAATTACCTCGGTTATTCCTCTCTTCTTGGCCTTTCTGGCGAGGAATTCACCCTTAAATCCATTGGACCCAGTTTCTTTGGAAACTGATTTGTTTTTATGTTTGTGCATCCAGGTCGTCAGTTGATGGACGGCTCGCCCAAAAATCCTTGGGTCTGTTTCTTCTGAGACAGGTGGTTTGCATGCATCTGCAAAGGGAAGGCATACGACAGCCTTCAATGGACTGGTGGACACCGGGGATTTTTACCTGGGAGGAGAGAACTCCTCCCGTACACTTGCGCACTCCGCTTGTGGTCAGGTTCCATGAGGTTTTAACCGGAAGTCCAGCCATTCAAACGGCCGGCCAGTCCACGGTTTGCCAGCGTCTTGTATGATCGAACCCCTGGAATGATGGTGTGCTCGGTTGGCATCTTGTAGAATTCTGTGAGGATAACCACCCGCTACAGTACTACTTGTTTGTCTTCCGTAAACTCGTTGTTCAGCCTGTGGACCACGCGAGTATAATAAATCCCCCCCCCCCCCTCGAGAATCCAGAGGCACTACATTTTAGGGTGGCCTCAGCCAACGCCTTGGCTCGGCCGAGTCGGCCGAGGTTGGTCAACGTCAGTTTTGACTTGATGCCGCTCCTCCGACACTTCCCTTGCTACTGGTTGTTGGAGAAGGCCTAACGCTGTGGACGGGCACCGCCCTTGATCGATCCGGCGGCTTTGTACTTGTTTGTTCTCAAATGCAAGTTGACTTTTGACGTTCCTCTCCATACTGGCTTCCTCGCAGACTCTGAGAACTCTTTTCGCAGAAATAAAGCGTTCATTTCAACGATACCCATTCGGTCCGACCATTATATTGGCCATTTTACTCGAAAGTCGGTTACTATCTAATATCTCGGTAATATCTCGGTAAAATGAGCACACTCGAGGTTTCTCAAAATATTCTAGAAACTATCCAGCACAATCGTTTAGTGCTTACAGAAAATTTACAGCACAAATTCAAGTCCGCTGAACGCCTCTTGAACCTAAAATCGGAGGCTCGACGGGGATGTGACGGTCACGTGCTGCTATCGCGTCGATTCGTAGACCGCCCATCGTTACGCCACTCACGGTTACTAACGCAGCTTTCCGATTCGTAATGATTGAGCGGTTGGCCCCGGGGTTGTCACACACAGCCCAACCCCAGATCAATCTCGTTTCCGTGCGAATTTGGTGAGGTTCTGCCACATATTTTGGGTGTGGCAAATTTCCGAGCTTCTTGTAGGATGTAGTCGCCTTCTATGAGCTCTCGAAATGATAAAAAACATATGGTTTCCTGTTTGTGTGATGCAGCAAAGCCCGCTTGAATGGTGATGTTCGAGGCTGCCACAAGGCTGCGTCTTCTGTGGTGGTGCTCCTTGACAGATGGCTGATATTCTTCATGATGGCTATTTCTACGTCCCAAGTACAGTAATTTGATTGAGTATATACGAGACGAATAGGACTGGGACTCGTCCAGTCCTATCATCAGTGCCTGAGTCCTACTCATTCCCATCAAACGATAGGAGTTGGCCATCAAGAATAGGACTCATGTCACTCGAAATTCCAGCAATCAAACACCCATCAAATATGTGACCCGCCGTTTAAAGTCAGTGATCTGTGCGCGCTCTCGGATGATGCTGTCTTGCGCAGCTCTTTTTATCATTCCCTCTTCCGGTGTGCGGCACTGTGGCTTAGCACTGACTGCACAGATCTAACCGACATCAATACCACCGACTGTAGATGCATTATCCCTTAAACAACTCTCGGAAGAGATCAGTTCAAGGGCAACGGGCAAACCCGTCCCGTCTCCGTCCCGTCGTACAGGCTGGACAAATCCCTACGGCGCGGGACGGACGACGGGACGGCCGTCACGGGCAACGGGACGGTGTCGGTGCCTTCGCAGAGAACAAAGGTCATTATTATTGCTGGAAAATAACCGGGAACATGCCCTGTTAGCATATCTTTCAGTAAGCACAAGATTGACAATCAAATCAGGCTGAAATACACCTGCGCAGGCATGAGCAAGCACTCCTGAATTTCATTGTGAGTCCAACGTATGTACTTGCTTTGGGGTTTTTAAGTGCTTCCGCAGTTGAGAGGATGACTGGAATCTCACGAGAAAATTTGTTTGACAGAATAGTTGGAAAACAGGTACTCAGGATTCAGTTGGGTGGTGCTCACTTGGTAAGCGGGAATGCCGTCGTGAGTGATCCAAACCTCTCCGGACCGTCGTACAATGTTAACAGAAGCAAACCATGTGTATAGCCCACAGAAAATGGTCAAAATTGCGCGAAATTTGTGTGCTTACCATTGGCAAACCCGCCACCGGTCATGACGGTCGACGGCCGTAATTTTGACGGCCGTCGTCCTGGAAAACCTTCCCGTTGCCGTCCCGTCGAATGTTTTTCATAACCCTCGACGGAACGGGTCGGCTACCCGTCGGACGGAACCCGTAGAACCGTCGCGACGGGCACGGCGCACAGCCCTAAGCTCTTGATGCCGCTTCTCGGTATCAGTTGTGAACTCGTTCAGAGCGCTTGTAGGTCTAGCTTCAGATTCCGTCTTTCCAACTAGGGGTTAGCCTCGGTGTTGTCCGCAACTGAAACCTACGGTGAACTGAACTGAAATGAACTGAACTGAAGTTCTATTCACGCTGTATCTGGCCATGATGGCTAGACAGCAGTACTCTAGCTATGCTAGATGGGGTGTGTAACACTAATCTAATCTACCGGGTATGGACGTGGAACATAAGGACTAGACGGTAAAGAGATGAATACGACAAGTAAGAGACCATTGGGAAACTAGGTGAGTTCAGATATCAGGATGGGTGCGGAGCGTCGACTATGTATGGGGGTGATGCGGTGCGTGTGATGTGCGCAGTGATAAGGGTATATTACGATAGGGAAAGTCTGCAAGGTGGCTTTTGGCTCTGCTTCGCAGCGATCCAACTCGGGCATGATTTGGTTTTTTTTGAAAAGGCACTTGATTTTCCCCAGCGCTCCAGGTGCCCGCAAACAAGGACGAAATTTTTGAAGTGTGCTGGTATAAGTCAGAAAATTAATGGACATAAATTCGATGAGGCACATTGGACTTACAGGGTACACTGTGCAACCTCGTTGAGCATCCTCGGAGATCGAATATACCTGCACAACGGGAATAACCGTCAAAGACAGCCCAAAGTAACTTGCAGGCAACATACTGACTTACGCACCTAGTGATATCAAGGACTGCTCAAGGGAGGGCGTTGCAAATATTGGGTGTGAAGCCAGATGTTATCCAATCAACCCGAAATTTTTCAGGTGGGTTCTACCGCATTTTTCATCGATGGCCACCCAACAGTTTCCTTCTACAACCCTCAGGAAGAAAAAAATCCGGGCAGACAGTTTTCACGAGGTGGCTGGTGACAAAGGCCTAGCAACCCCCAACTTGATGGCCTCAAAAAGTGCCTTGCCCGTCGATTTTGGCCAAATCCAAGTTGACAGACCCCATCCTAGCATCGATTCCGATATTTCACCAAAGGCACAGCCCAAGCGCACCATTATTGAGTGCTCTGCAGATGTGAAACGACCGACATGCTGAAAATCATTTCATCCTGGTCGTAAAGCAAATTGCGGCTACCCTTCTTGGCGAGGTGGATCCGATATGTATACCTTCCGAAAGCCCTCGTTCGGGGCTCCAGGATGATATAGAAATCATATTTTTACTCCAACTACCGCAGGTACACCACCTTTTTCATTCCTAGAAATGGATGAAAATGCGATGGTTTTAGCATTTTGATGCTCTGATGCCACCTGGGACCTTACGTACCTCGGTGCCACCTCGTTGCCACCTCGGTGCCCTTTGATGCCACCTCGCGTATTTCTGATGCTACCTCCGGCCACCTCCGCCTTTAGGATGCCACCTCCGCTTTCCTTGATGCCACCTCCGCTTTTTGTTGATTCCACCTCCGGCCTTTCTGATGCCACCTCCGGCCACCTCGCCCTATCCTTCCGGAAAGTCTAGTGTAAAGTTGCCCTTTCTACCTGATTAAAAGGGAGGTATAAAGATGGCCTTTATACCTCCCTTTTAACACACTTGGAAGTTTGCTGTTTTAGGTGTGACAGTGGCACCGAGAGCAATCCGCGTGTTGCGCCGTGGCAGCTGGCCCCGGACATGGAGCGCGCATTCATCGATTCCCCGCTGGGGGCGGCACTGATCCTCCAGACAATTCCCTCGCATTTGTGTTATGTCCAGGTGCTCAATATGGGGCAGCGCTTCATTTTTCTCGGGTGGGCTGGCTTGAAGGTCGGCGGTTATTATCCTCGTCTTTTTTACAGTGCCTGTGCATCGTCACACTTCTGGGCATCCTGATTTTACAGCACGGTGAGGAAACCCTGCCTCAGAGATATTGATATCTGGTAGTGGCTCGTCAATCGCTACGAGCGTTACGCCCGCAGCCCTGTCGCCTCTGCTCACCCCAACGTCGTTCTCGTCTTTATGCTGGCCGGGTTCGTTCGCCTTTCGGTCTTGCTCCAAAATATATTGACGCAGCTCTACAATCTAGCCACACCAATTTAACCTGCCCCAATCCCACAGCGGAAAGTGCAAATGCTCCCGGGGAATCGGCGATCGCGTGGCATGCTGGGAATGCCACCTCAAGTTGTACGTCCGTCCCGAGGACGCCTAGAAGATCTCGAGACGCAGATTTGCGTTTCCTTGACAAGTATTCTCAATTCGCCGGATGATCAGGTGCGCCATGTTCGCAATTTACATGCTGCATCACGGTTATACAGGTAGATAGGGGCTTGATCAAGGCTCCCTCCTGTAGGACAGGCGCGGCAACCGATGACCCAGCTTTCTGGAGTGCATGAGCAACTCTCTCACCTTTCTTCTGTCAAGGACGAGCATCCTACGTTCGTCGAAGGAATCGATATGTCTTACCAAGGCAGGATGGATACTCTCAGAGCTTCACGACGGAACATGCTTCACATCTTCTATGCCCTTGGTCAGTGCCGAATTATCTTATTCACATTGTCCTGACTCTCAAATGCAGCAGGATTCCCCCGAGAGGCGACTGGCGTCTGCTTCTAGATCAAGACCAATCACACTAAGCCGAAAAAAAGAAATAATCAGAAACATTCGCGGTTTGATCACATGGTCTTGCCAACCTTGGAAACGCGATTCAACTCACCACTCTGAATTTCTGCCTCCAAAATTTGACATACAGCGCCAGAGATTGTCCCTCGAGTCCGAGCCTTCAATATCATTCCATTCGGCAAGTGGCCATATTTCCGGGCGGCAAGGTTGACGGCAATCGCACAGCTGAGGAAGCGCAATCGACCCGACACATTTCCGGGTCACGTGAAAGGCCGCTCGTTGCCAGGCATTGTCCGCTCCATTAGGGTCACAAGCTTTGATGTTTGCCACCATCTTCCTGCCTCATCCTACTCACAGTTCGCTCTGTTGTGTCTATATTCAAAGGAAAGCCGACCCCAGTACAAACGCAGCAGAGAGCACTGCTCCTACCCCACAGACGACGACACGAACAAAGATCTGTCTGAAGTCGTCTCTCACCGCAAACGCCGACAACGCGGCCTGGAGAATGCAGTAGTGTAGGGTTTGATTCCAAGTAGTCAAACTAGATTGCTGGATGGATTCGGGCAATATGCGTTCCCAGAATTCGCGAGATCTGCGAGTTATGTCGCGTCGAGTTCTTTGGGTACCCGTGCCACCGTCTAAACAGTCCCTTGTCGAAGTCGAATATTTATTGTTTATTGGTACATACTTACTTAACTTGAGAATAGTACTTGAATATACCCAAAGGCTGAACTAGGTTTATTTCCGAAGCCACCCTCTCGTTGTAATAAGTCTTGGGGACGGTTGGCGGCCATTGAGGGTCATCGGCATTCATCGGCATAGCACGTGACCCGGAAATGTGTCGGGTCATTTGCGCGTAGTGCACAGCTGCCACTGCCATACCTTCTATGCATCATTTCTTTGGCGCCCAACTCCAGAGATTTCCGGGTGGCAAGGGCTGATGACAGTCGCCGATCATACATCCGCCACCGCAATGATTTATGTATCATTCTTTTGACGCCCAAATCCACTATATACGAAGTGGGACTGACACAGCTTCCGCGTTTACGTGTACTCTCAGCCACCTCATACCATGGCGCGCACACGGCCGGCCACGATCGCGGAGCCGGAATCTTTTGCTCGGGCGGACCCTGACATCGCGGACCCCAACTTAGACTTGAAGTACTGCCTGCGCCGCGCAGAGGAGCATTCGCGCGCTGGCAGGGAGCTGGCGTCTGGCGCCGGAAATGGCCCTACGCCAAGCAATCCGCGGGGAAGCTGGGACGCAGGGGCGAATATGGAGCAAGCATTTGTCGAGTACGCGCGTGCGAGGACTCTGATCATCGAAACTATCCCTGCACACCGCGACTATGCGACCATAATGCAAGCCGAGCAGCGCGTGGATTTAGCTGCGGTGAGTGGTGTTTCTTTCGGTCGGAGGCCGGGCAGGCTATGGTTGGAATTCAATTCTTCGTGCCATGATGCATCTACCATCGTTGTGCTTCGATCAATGCCCCATCGTCGCGATTTATCGTCTCGAGATTCTGCAGTCTTCGGATACTAATCCTTGTTCCAATAGAATGGGCAAGAAATCTTAGTAAATCTTGATCGACTCAGGACTCCCCTCATTGAGAGGTACGAACGCTATGTGCGTAGCGGGGCTTTCGCAGACGCCGTACCCATATTCATGATCCCCAGGTCCGTTCGCCCTTCTAGACGCTTCTCCATTATTTATGCATCTTGGCATCCCAGCGATAGCAATATAAACGGACCGCACTCACCCAGCGGGTCGACACAAGACAGTGAGGGATCACGATACACCCAATATATCGACGATCTTCTGAAAAACTGGGAACGCCGAGGCCGTGTATTAATGATTCCCGAACGCGACCGAGTGTTCCTTTTCCCAGGGGAGCGTCTTGAACATCTTCAAGCGCAGATTTGTGCATGCGTCACCAATATCCTTCATTCACGGCATGCGAGGCACGCAGTGCGGCGGTTGCAAGGTAGCGATTCCCAATCCTGCCTGGACGCCATTCAGGATGTTTGTTTATTGCATTCCATCGTACAATGAAACCACTGATTGGGAAGACAGGTGCTGGACCAAGGCTCCCTTTCGACTGCCAAGTATCGGGGGCAGGCGCGGCGACTGATGGGACAACTTTCTGGCGCCCAGAACCAACTCCCCTCCTCACTATTCATTTCCGGAGTCAACGATCGCGACGAGCATCCGACATTTGCAGGAGGAGTCGGAGACATATATCGAGCGTCTTATCAAGGCAAGATGGTTGCTCTCAAACGCATTAGAACCTTCACCATGGATTCTACTTCGCCTCGCCGGCGCTGGGTCAGTTCCGAAAGGTCTATTCGAGTTTCGGTGACACTGAAATATAGGAAGGAATTTTGCCGGGAAGCGTTCGTTTGGCAGGGGCTGCGTTCTCGGTTCATTCTTCCTCTCATCGGCATTGACCGCGAAACTTTTCCATTGTCCTTTTGCATGGTTTCGCCTTGGATGAAGAATGGCACCGTGCTAAAGTATCTTGGAGATCGCGGACGCGCGGATGTAGACCGATTGGTGAGCACACATATCCACGCCCTGACGGAGATGTTTATTCACAACCCACTAGCTGTTCGAAATCGTGCAAGGCCTGGACTATCTCCATGCCCAACACATTGTACACGGCGACCTGCGCGGGACAAATATTCTCATTTCGGACGACAACAGTGCATGTCTCTCTGATTTCGGTCTCGCCACCAGTGTTTCCGACTCAGAATCAACTACGGCCATCCTCACATCAAGCTCTAATAATGGAGGGAGCGTCCGCTGGTTTGCTCCTGAGCTGATCTCGCCCGCGGTATTTGGTTGCGAGAGATTCGTGAGAACCACTGCCAGCGATGTATATGCCTACGCAGGTGTCTGTTTCGAGGTGCGGTCCATGTTGATTAATATTCCTGGTTTTGATATTGTTGCAAGCTGTACACGGGAAGCCCACCGTTATCGGAGGTCAAGCCTGACGTCGCGGCCATGCTACGTGTAATTCAAGGCGAGCGGGCGCCGCGGCCGATGGCAATGTCCGAAGAGTTGTGGCATCTTGTCACCGCCGCATGGGCAGCCAACTCCCAAACGCGACCTACAATTGATCACATTGTGTCGGCGTTTCCCTGTTCTTCCAACGCTATCCAGAGCTGGCGGAGCGCGATCCCGGGGAGCGGGCAGGGGTGGGTTTTTTACAGTTTCGGACGTGTCAATGGGCGTTCTAATCTTGTTTTCTCCGACTTCCTTTGCATTTCTCGATGTCCTCAGATCCTTCAACGCCAGTCTAGAGCTCGGGCGCCTAAGCAATGGCACCCTGACTCTCAGTCCAGGTGTGTCTCTTCCCTTCGTGCCCCACGTGCTACCCATTATTCAATGTTCATAGCTTACGCCGGCAATTCATTGAACACCGGCCAAACGCAGATACCGTACCCTTCACTCACGTTCCCGCAACACATGGGGCCTCTCATTGTTCCCATGCCCGCTGCCGGCTTCATGCCCATTGCCCAACCTCAATATTACCAGCCCACAGAGCGTAATGGCTTTTCTTCTCCGGAACACTCCTCGATGGCCGACACTGGTCCCGCCACAACCTATGAATACAGCAATGGCAGCAGCGAACGTGGCCGGCGTGAACGCTACGTTCCTCCTCCCCAAACCATCGTAATTCAGCAACCCCCGCAACCCCCCACCGTAATTCAGCAACCGCCCAATGACAGCCGCGAGCGTCGCTACGTTCCTCCCCCAACCGTCATCCTTCAGCAACCCCCTCAACCCCCCACCGTAATTGAGCAACTGCCCAATGACAGCGGCGAGCACGACTGGTATCCAGACCAGGGAGTCGTTCCCTTTTATCCCCCCGAACGTTCCCCTTCCCCGGTGGTTGTTGATTCCCGCAACGGCAGCTGGCAACGTGGCTGGAGCCAACGCCCCAGGAGCCGGACTCCGAGTCCCAGTAGGGGCCGTGAACCCTACTACGTCTTACGAGGGACAAACAGAAATACTCCCGTCATAATCCAAGAGAGCAGGAGGAGTAGGAGCCGGAGTTGGGACAGCGAGCGTGACCGCTACCCTCCCATCATCGTGAGTCGCCGCAGTGCGCGACGTCCTCCGAATCCCGTCATAATCAAGGGAGCAACCGCAGCAGGAGCCGGAGTCGGGACAGCGATGAACATTACACTCCCATCATCGAGAGAAGCGACAGCAAGCGACGCCGCCGTACTCCTGTCATAATCCAACCGAGCGAACGCAGCGGGAGTATTGGTAGTAACAAATTCGATTACGGGGGCCCCCTGTGGGAGAGGGCTGAACGCAATCCTCCCACTGTCATAATCCAGCAACCCGCAGTCCAGCAACGCCCTTATGATTCCCAGTACTGGGACGAGAGCTCCAGGGCCTAGAGCACACAGCCTGGTCCCCCCACCATAGTCCCGATTGTATCCAGCCCTCCTCCCGCGATAATTACTGGAACCCGCGACGAGCGCCGAAAGGATCGTCGTAGCGGCGGATGGGCAATGCTCCGCAATCTTTTCACATCAAAAAACTAGCAGAGACTCGTGCTCCGTTGATCAGGGTTGCTACGCCGTACGCACAGGAGCACGGACTTTGCTTAATTCGCGTTCAAGTCAAGTGTGACAGAGACACGTCATTTCATATGATTCGGGGTCAAGTTCAACTACTAAGACCAATGCTCGCTGCTGCAGTACTAGTATTTCTTCCGTTACATTTTGTTCCGTTCTCCATATACTAATCTTGTAATGTCGTATAAAGGTCCACCGCATGTGCTATATAATAAAGGCTTTCCCGCCTTCTTATCGTTGATGTTCAAATCTCTCTTCCAGTTTCACGCCCGTATTATATTCGCCATCTTCGTCACCCCTGCGTTAATGGGAAGGTTTTAATCGTTCAGATGATAGCCAATCGCAATCCATGTGCGCTTTTCCTCGAAGAGGCTATAATTTTCTTCGACTGTCCATGGTTCAATTTTCTGTCGAGTTGGAATGGTAAATGAATACTTCCCCACCAGATTTCAGTCCTCCCTTGTTATGTTTGGGCTCCAGGAACTTCAGAGCATGCCCAAATCGTACATTGCATTCTCTGCGTTCCACTGTTCCTTTGTTTAATCCTCGGTGGTTCAATTTCCGGGACAATTGGAATGGAAAAAATATTTCACGCCCAGTTTTCAGCCCCTTTTCAATTGATATATCACTTGTCCATGCAGTCCACAATTTTCCTGACCGCAATATTGGTTCCGATGCGCAGAAAAGAACCCTGGTTCCATCCTCCCGATAAAGTCAGCACGCATGACAAACCAAGCACAGCCACTGACTCGCTTCTCCTCCACCACCGCGTCAAAAAATTGCCGCCACCGCTGGATGCTAGAATCTCCATGGCCGCCGAAAGCTCCCATCTCTGCTAATGCATGCTGTCGTTCTACGCCCCCCACTATCGAGCCAGTCGCTATCTTTTGCGGTGCAGAGGATCGATCCTCTCACCGCGGACGACAATTTCGAGCACGAGTAGGGCGAACACGGGCCCGGCACCGTGCATATGCTCCCTGAAGAGCACACCCCGCCCCCTCCGCGCAAGACGTTTCGTTCGAATGGATGTGGCCCGCAGGTGCACGCTGCGGTCTGCATGATGCGGCGCAATCGGTGCTGGTGCTGGTACGGACCGGAGGCGAGGCTGGCGCCGACGGTGGTGCCTCTGGAGACGGCGTACTTTGCCTCGGGACTGGTGGAAGCGCTCGAGCTGACGAACGGAAGGCTGTGGGTGTGTGGCCAATGGCTTGGCTGTGCGGTATGGTGAGTCACATTTTCTTGGTTTTTTCTTCCCCTCTCCCTTCTACCGATATGTATCTTCTTGCACGGTGTATCTTAGATTCTGTTCGATATACCCGTTCTTGAACGGTCTATCCTCATCCGTTCCTTTTCTTTATTCTAAGCTCCCAATCTCCGTCTCTTATTTCCCAATCCACCCTTCTTCTCTCTCGTGTCCCCTGCAGTTTAGTCTTCTCTCACGTATTTTTATAATGGCGATTCGCTTGGAAAACTTGAGATACATTGGGCCACCACGCGCCTAGTAGCGCTGGCTATGTCTTTTTAGTCTCCGCGGTTTCGCCCGCCCCTGCCTCGTCGTCGCCCCAAGACGAATCGGCGACTGCCAACGCCGTCACGTCTTTGCCACGCAATCCACCGAGTTACTTGCCAAGGTATGTGCACGTTCCGCTCTTCCTTCCCCCTTTCCATTCAATTCTTCAACCCGTCCTTTTCGAATCATTTGAATACTTGCCAAAACATCATTCTATTTAAAGGGAAACCTCCGCCGCCTCGAATCCCTCTGCCCAGTATCCCGTCATCGCCAACATGTGTAACCTCACTCGAATTAAACTTCTATCGCAGACCACACAACATCATTTTAGGTACGGCAGGCGCCAGGCAGTTCTGGCGTCTCGCGACCATCAACGAGAACGAAACGCAGATGTCTCAAGCGCATGGGACAACTAGTCCTTCGCCGAGCTCAATGTGGCAGTCAGGGACAACCCTTGCGAATATCTGACTACTTGACTTATTCTGATTTGGTCAACAGTGCGACGATTAATACCACGCAGATCTATACATTGCATCAAGATGAGTACTGTACTATTTACTAATTTTGTATATTACCGTAAGATGGACATCCGCCCGCCCATACATTGGCTAAGAAATTTCAAATAAAAGAAGATCTGAAGCACGACAGTAAATGTATCTGGACCAAGTCGATCGCAGTTCTTTCGGTGAGTGAGCGAAATGCTTCCAGAAGAAGATCTTCCAGAACCTTGGGATCCGCACCGGCGGGGTCAGTGCTCCCCGCGATTGCCTTTAACCCATCCAGCATGGTGGCATTGTTCGAGCGCATCGGGATCCACCGCGCTGACGGTGTTTCCCCATGCGCCACCCGCATGCGATGCAGTTCGATTCGCCCCTCGCCCGCCTTCGCATCCGCAATGCGGAACGGCCGCTCCAGATCACGATGGTGCGCTGTGCTGGGCTGGGGAAGAACATCAATGGTCACCGGCCCCCGTGTGTAATCGAACAGCGTGCAAAACTCCGCGGAGGGATTGGCGTTCAGGAATGCGATTTGTCGCAGTAAATTCGGGAGTTGGAAAGTCCGCCATCAGCACTGCCATCAAGTCCGGCGGCGCTTCGGCACCTGCGGGCGGAGTTTCAAATACATTATCCCTCCTTTTCACTCGTTCGCTTTCTTTCCCTTTCAGCTGTTGTTCTTCGTAATTGATCCTGCACTTGTTCAGTGTTTATAGAACGATTATATAACTGCCCTGATAGTTTTTGTACTGCTTCTTTGAGATCTGACCACAGTAATAAATTCATTTTAAATTGCCTCGGAGTTTTTGGCCTCTTCTACCTCGTGCAGCTGAGATTTATCCCAAATCCGGAGTTTATTGGGGCATACATATTCTTTGGTTGACAACACGCTATATCAAACTGGCAACATATCTCCCACGGAAGTAAACCGTGCAGCGTGCTGCAGATTTCCGGGTTGATGTGTCAATAATTCATCTATTGCTTTGAAGAAATTTAGGATGGTTTATTAGATTGAATATATTGATCTGTGAGTGTTTTTACCCCTCAAACCTGCCTCAGGGCCTCGTAGAACGAAATACACTCTTGTTGCACTGTGTTTGGATCGACGGCATATTTGATCCGTCTTTCGGCTTTGCCTCTCTCCATTCCCATCAGTACATCCGGTGGACCTGATCGCAGACTTTTGATGGCAGACTTTCCATTTCCCAAATGGACTCATTTGTCGGAGCCAGATATCAGGCTTCATCTGGGTATAGTCGTGATGAAGGAGGGCACAGAGAAAGGAGAGCTCCCGCTTGCTGATCTCTCCTTGTTGCGCTGTCAATTGTGATCACTGAGATCGTGACGGACCTGCTAGACGCTAGCCATGCTCATTGATGTGTTCTTTCGTAATAACAGGACACGCATCGCGGTGCACGCCCTCGGCCCAGTCTGAGCGCTGGCATTCTTCTGAACAATAATACCCTCGGCAGCAAGCGGAGCAAGTATTGAAACATTTTCGTTCATCGATGATTCCACACTGGTTGGGAAGGAAATGAGTGTCCAAGAAAATATCGGAGGATGGAATTGACCTTGACGTTGTCACAAGCTTTTGAGGAGATATACGACACCGAGTCAAATACTTTAAGCACCACGAGCCGCGACTTTGCCAGTTCCATAAATGCGCTCCATTCAACCGATACCGCCGTTCCCTGGAGGTTTGCAGTTTTATCTCGCGAAGGGCTTTTGGGAGTCGGCGGAGGACACCAATGATTGGGGCAGATCCTCTTTAAGTGTCTTGCGCAAATAGGCAAAATCGCCGATACTGGGCGGAAGGCTAGCACATGCTATCTATCTAATCCTGGAATTGTGCGCACAATTCCGCATCTATAGGCTTTTTTTTTTTTAGTTATAGATTTTCAATCCCCAATTTTTCAGGGAATTATGCGCACAAAATGTGCGCCTGATTCCCTGAGAAGGGACCCCTCTGAAAAAGGTTTGTGCAACAGATTCCATCTATAAGGCCCCAAATGGCCTTGTAGACGAAAAATAATGTCAAATTCCTGGAAAAAGGCGATTTCCAAGGAATCAGGCGCACAAAGGTTTTTGAAAGAGGTGCAGTTTCAAAAAGCTTTGTGCGCCTGATTCCCTGGGAGGGGGCCCCTGTGAAAAAGTTATGTGCGCCTGATTCCACCTATAAGGCCCCAAATCGCCTTATAGACTGATTTAATGTCAAATTCGCGGAAAAAGGTGATTTTCGAGGAATTTGGCGCACAAAGGTTTTTGAGAGGGGTCCCTTCTCAGAGAATCAGGCACACAAAGGTTTTTGAAAGAGGTGCAGTTTCAAAAAGCTTTGTGCGCCTTATTCCCTGAGAGAAGACCTCTGTGAAAAGTGTTTGTGCGCCTGATTCCATCTATGAGGCCCCAGATGGCCTTATAGAGACGAAAGCCAATCTCGAGGGAGTTTCAAAAAGCTTTGTGCACCTGATTCCCTGAGAGGGGATCCCCGTGAAAAAGTTGTGTGCGCCAGATTCCCTGCAAGTGGACCCTGTGAAAAATGTTTGTGCGCCAGGTTCTGTCTTCTATAAGCCTATTGGTTTGCCGCTCCAGTCTGACCCTCGGAACGGGTGGCTATGTCTGTGCCTCAGCCACTGGTGGCTATGTTTTAGACACAGCCACCCATTCTGAGGGTCAGAATGGAGCGGCAAACTAATAGGAATTGTGTGGACATACAGATAAACGGGAAACGCTCAGTAATCCTTCATTGCGTAAAAACCCGTTCCAAGCAGCAACTGGTCGAACTGGTCGCCGGAACCGGAAGAGCAGCCGGTCGAGACCAGCTGAAGGCCAGTCGGGTGTGCACGGATATAACAGGTGGGTTGTTAACAACTGGTGTCATCGTCATCAGGGTTTGCTGCACCGTGAATTGCGATGCAGGGTTTGTTTTCTGACTGGCTTGCAAGTTCGAAATGCTTGTGCTGGTCTGATCCTGATTTGCTTCCAGGTTATGAACAGAGTTCGAAGGTGAGGCTCTTCCACTTGATGTTGGAGAGGCCACGTTTCTAGCTCTTTGAGCATGCTCCTCAGAGTACTCATTCCATCTGGTTAAGTAGAACTTACCTAATACTAGACAAATCTTCCGTAACATCGCTCTAGGGGAGTTCACTTGCCCTAGTTGGCTGGTCACTATCAACTAGACACCTCCTAGGAAGCAAGCTTCCCATACAATATCTGTGCCTAGGCATCTACCTCCTCCTAGTTGTCTCATCTACCTTCCGAGGACCTTTACTGTGCAGTCATTGGTACTCCTAGTAGAGTTATGATCCCTAGCTGGACTTCTTGGGCTTATATGTTTATCTCCTTGATAGTGTACTTAGTTTGCACTAAAGTACTACAGCCAGTGGTTCGGAGCTCACACTAGCTCTCCTTTAGTATCACCAGAACAGGTGCCCTAGGGCTGTTGTACAGGCCCTAGGAGCACAATCTCTGCCAATCCCACGGCTAGGCTTCAGCCTTAGAAATCGCAAAAATCGTGAGATTCAGCCTTCACATTTCATGGGCCATATCACTGACAACGCGCCAGAAACCACTGGTACCAATCATGCCATCAGCAGCAGGCAGAGCACAGATGCCACCAATGCAGTGCCAGCGCACGATGCTGCCATGCCAACACCTGCCAATCCTTCGCCAACTCCCACTACAACAACATTGAATGCTTTTGCAGCACCGACACCTGTCAATCCCTTTGCAATGCCAAACCCCAATGTTGATACCTTTGCTGGGCTGTTGTACTTGATGCCGCTGGAAGAGCTCAGCAGCGAGGAGCAGGATGTACTGCTCTTTAGTGGTGCTGGAGGAATGTTCAGGGGTGATGACCCATTCGATGACAGCTTCCTCGATGCATTGCTGTTGTATGGCGCATCACAGAATGGGGAGCATACAGAACGGGTGCAACTGCCGGCACTAGTCCTGGGGTAAGCACTGAAGGCAGAAATTGCGCTGATGGAAGCACCAGATCGTGTGGCATACTTGATCAGACTGCAGGAGATGTCGCAGGAGATGCTGGAGTGGAAAAATGAGCTTGCAACCAATAGGGAGTTGTTGGGGCAGAGCAGGATGACACCCATCACGCCACTGGTGACTGCAGCACCGAATGATACACAAATGACACCCTATGCGCTGCCCACCCCAGTGGCCGGAACAGCTCCACAATGCCCCAAGCCAAAACCGAGGTTTTGCAGGGCACCACCCCTATTGAGCCCCCTTGAGCATCCAGAAGTAAATCCTGAGGTGGAGGTCCACTGGCAGCCAATCCGGGGCTGCTGTCAGAGGTACCAGAACAGGTGGTGCAGGATGGACATATGGAGGTGGGAGGGGGCAAGATAGGGTGATGTGGCCCAAGGAATTACGTGTGGCGTTCGAGGCTTTTGCATGGGGCAAGTCATGGGGTGCGCCGTGGGCAAAGTGCGTGCACGCACTCATTGCACTGGAGCGTGCATAGGACTTCCTTGGTCAAGGTCTGCTGGTGGTGCCTAAAGGCTCTGTGGATGAGCACCTGAGGGAGGTCCCAGATTTCATGTGAATCACACATAAATGGCAGAACCCCGTGGCTCTGACATCGGTAATTGGACCCGTCACTGTGGAAGGGTCCTTTATGGAGCGATGGTGGTCATGGTGGGAGAAAGGGCAGCCCAGAGCGCAGGTGGGAGAGGGGGGGAGTTGCTGAAGCCAGGAGATATCACAATTGAGGAGTGGGAGGAATTATCGAAGATGGTGGGACGAAACGGGGTAGTTCTGTATGTTGGTGCTTTGCTTTGGTGGATAGAGGCAGTGGCGGGGGCTGAAGAAGACTCGATGGTGCTTGTCGACAACTGGCTGCTTGCTGTGGATGATTTTACGTTGATTCTCAGCAGGCCGTGAATGCAAGGTAAACTGTGATTTACCTCTGCAATTACGTATTAACCATCAATCGTAGCCCAAAAAAAACTGCACCTGGAAAGTCAGTGTCGAAAAAGAGGGAAACACACACTGGGGTTGTCAAGCGCAAGACGACCAAGTCTTCTGGCGCCAACAAAGAGAATGTGCAGCCACGGAAATAGCTGATTGGGATCACTGATCAACATCTTGAAGGAAACACTGCAGGATGTAAGAGCGGGCTTTCCATGGGGCTCCATTTATGCTCTTGTATTTGCTTTTATTGTAATTCTTCGGACTTGTAAGCTGGTGTCTGTTCAACCAGACTGTCCAAGGACATCCACTCAACCAACCGGAATATCCGAAAGAAATCACGACTTTGTTAAAAAAAAATCGATGTGGATACATGATAGACTGAGGTGCATGGAAACATTTGATGGGTTCATAACCTGGCCTGCAAGTAAAATAAGAAAAGGAAGAGGAAGGAGAGAGAGGTAAGTTGAAGGTTGCACCTTCTTGATTGGGAAGGAAGTCAGACCTGATTCATCGCTTTCGGGGAGTGCATGCTTCTTGGACCCGATGTTGAGGAGATTGCGGTGCTGTCCAGAGGGCATGCCAGGTGATGATGATAGCTCGGGATCAGAGGTGGCCCATGCTACCTCCACAGCCTCAGCGCTGATGGGCCATGCCTCGACATATAGGTGCTGGCAGGCAGATTTGTGGACATTCTGGCAAGTGCGGTAGGCAGCGGTAGGGGCAGTACTGTGGAGGGTGCAGGGGTTAGTGGGAAGCAGGATGTGCAAGAGTGAGAAGGCGTACAGGTTGGGGTGGATAGGGCCTGCCATTGGAGCAGACGAAGCTGAGGCTGTGAAAAATAACACCAGACAACAGAAACCTGTGCAAGCCGCAATGCCGAGGAATGATGGCTGTGCAACAGTCGGCCACAACACTCATACTGGACAGATTGGGCGTGTAGGGCTGTTTTTTAATAGGCGGTGTGTAATTACAGACAGAATATCCCATATTGACAGCAGAATAATAGTGATTTGTGGTCCAAAATCCAAAAGGGGCGGCATCAAAGGTACAATGCATTAAAGGCACGTCTTGGCTGAGCAGCCAGGTAGTGCCCCCTAATCCAATGTACCCCCCTGCTATGGCTGGGTACATTACATTAAAGGTACAGCTACAACTAGATTCCTAGGGTGCCCTCTCATAGGTCACAAGGTTCTGAAGCTTAAATCACAACTCAAGCCTTTGAGCCAACAACTAAACTCCAATTGGAAAGAATAACTACAAACAGAGAAAATGCTATTCTCCACAAAGCTGGCCTGAAAACACTGCCACCGGTGAAGCTGGCTTTGGCAACTGCCTGGGTGAACAGGGGGTGCAATGAACTGGTCTTCTGCAGGGTTCCTCTGCCCTTTTACACTACTTTACAATATCCATGAGATAATACAAATTGAGTAACTGAGATGGGGTGCTTTATAAGAAAGAATCAGGGTGACTAAATACCTCCTAGGAAGCATGCTTCCCATAAGATATCCATGCCTTGGCATCTCATCTCCTAGCTGTCCATCTACTTTCCTAGGACTTTATTGACTGTGCAGCCATGGTACTCCTAGTAGAGTTATGCTCCCTAGCTGAACTTCTTGGGCATTAGGTTTATCTCCTTGATAGGGTACTCAGTTTGCACTGAAGTACTACAGCCAGTGGTTCAGAGCTCACCCTAGCTCCCCTTTATTATCACCAGAACAGGTGTCCTAGTGTCCTACAGGCCCTAGGAGCACAATCTCTGCTAATCCCAAGTCTAGTCTTTAGACTTAGAAATCACAAAAATCGGATGATTCAACCCTAGCATTTCATGGGCCGTCTCAGCGTCCCACGGGGAAGGATCAGAATCGACTAGAAGCAGAGGTAAAGCTTTATGCTGGCGCTCCCATGCAGCTTGAAATTGCTCCGAAGATTGGGCAGCAGGGCAGAACTTACACTCATTGGCGTGAGCCATGAAATTGCTGGTGGCCATTATCATCTCCGTTTCTTGCACCCATTTGTTGATACCTTTAGTACGGGGACTGCAACGGTATTTGCTATCAAAAGAAGTGGGTAGTCGGCATTTGTAAATCACAATCGAGCATGTATGGGCAATTACGACACAAATGCTTCCAGACCTCAGCCCCCTTGCAGGTGGATTTGGTTGATGCGTGGAATTGCGAGAGGGCCCAAGTCAACCTGAGGCTGGCACATTTTTCGGCCGTATCCATCTCTGAGCAGCTTGAGCTACTGTCAGAGTCTTCTGACAAAGACTGAGTCCGAAGTCAAAATTGGATCGTAGGGCACAATTGAACTCCTACTGTGTCTGTCATCTTTTTCGAGGTCTTCTTGGCTGTAGGTTTATTCACCAGTTGGTTTGTCTCCTGAAGATTGAGCCTTGAGTCATAAATTGGGACATGTTATAGTAAACTGTACATAACCGCTGTCAACCACGACCATTTTGGCTTTCTTTTTAGGCTTGGTTTTGGCCTTGCTTGACCTACAGTTGCGGCGGAATCATCTGTCTTTCCTTTTTTTGGAAATTCTCATCAAAAACCATTCCTTTTCATGTTCAAAGGGCTGTTGTGCACTCTAGAGCCATAGAGGGCATCTTACATATCAAATGAGTAGCTGGACAGAAATTAAGAGCTGTGTGCTTAGGTATCATCCAGGAATAGGGCTAATATTCTCTGTCTGGAATCCAGTTGCTAGGAGAAAGATATGATGCTTTAACCACGAGACTGAACACAAACTCAGTCTGTATGCATGTAGCATTAACCCCACTTACTTTTCCCTGAATCTCGAGCTCACGATGAAGGCGCGCAGCGAGAATTGATGGGAATTTCCTAAAAAGGAAAGACAAATGATTCCGCTGCAACTGTATTGTGCTTCTTGCCTTGGCGCTGTAAAATATCATCTAGAATGCACAGTGAGTCCGATAATCATCGCATACTTCGTCATCCCCATCTGCACTCTTGTCTGCTTTGTCATCCGTGGCTGAACTGAGGTTATCTGCATGATGTCAGTCGCAAAATCAATGAATGCTGTAAGCTGTACCATTGTTGGTGTTGGGACCAATGACGGCAATACTGGGTGACTTGATTAGCATGACATATATCATTGTATTTGGGGAACTCACCAATTGGTAATTAGCTTGAGTAAACTCTGCACCCGGAGCTGAACCAGATCCCGCTCCATCGAGGTCACAACAGTCGCATACTGTGCTGCCCAAGCCTGGGCAAGAATTAAACCATGTTTTCCATGGCCATAGGCCATGAGCTTTGTGAATTTGTCAGCAGGTTGGCTGGCCAGCTTCTGGAAGACATGTTCCTATTGCTCATGGAAGATAAAGTACACCCTGCCAGGAAAAACAGGCTTGGGATCATTGCCCTTGGTCAAGCCAGGGGTAAGATATTTTGCGTCGCGGTGGCCAGATTTGGAAGATGCAGGAAGGTTGTTGATGGCAGCCAGCAAAGTCACCAACTCTTGGCCGAGTGACATTGAGGTGGACATGAACAGAGATCAGGCTTCCGTCCTGTTTTTGTCTTGATGTTTGCTTGACATGATGGATTTGATCTCCGCTGCTATACAGAAGCTTGATCCATTCCACCTAAATTCGGATGATGAGTAGATGGGGCTGTGATGGCAAAGCTCAAACTTCGAGTAGGCTGTCTCCCAATATATTTGGATATGCCCACCATGTATTGTATCTCATCAATATTATATTTGTATTCATATTCGGTCATATTCATATTCAGATAGAGCCTCCAGGGATCTGTATTCTGTTGAATATATTCAATTTTTCATTTTTCGTATCATATTCTTGGCCAACACTAGCCCTGGGGCTTGGTCGGGCCTGAGGCAGAAGGCAAGTATTTAACACCCTGGTGGTATGAATAGTTGTTTGGATGGCATGTGAGTCAATTCCATTGATTCATTTGATACTTTCTAACCAATAGAACTGGAAATTCTATTTTGTCTGGTCTAAACTTGATAGCTGAGTGCTCCAGAAGCTGGAAATTTTCCTCTAAAACATCCATTGTAAGTCAAACACCTACCCGGAGTGCCATGGTCTAATTTTGTGCCCAAAAATTAACTGTTCATACAGTCGGACCCCAGGCCTGATATATGAGCCTGAGACTTCCTAGGCCCAAGCCCTGCAGCGCCCTGGCCAGGCCAGCCTAGGGCTTGGAGCTGGGCTCTCAACATCACTAGAGATTGTATTTTCCGGAATAGAATTGTTTAATTTGCCCAGGAAAAGTATCATAAGTTACCTGATTTGGCTGTGAAATTGATGCGAAACTGGGGGGAAATTAACAACGGCTTTGTCCACACACAAGGGACATGAACACTCACATCACACACCCTGGGGTTGCGGTAGACTGCCTATGAAAATACCCCTTGTGCTCTCCATTGTATCTATTCTCACTTTTTATTATGCTGTTCAAATGTGACTAAGTCGACAGTGGTCAATTCTTGCTGGCATCTAAATTATAGCCTTGAATCACATCAATTTCTGGGGGGTGTTTTACCAAGCACCCCCGGTTGTTAATAGGTGCATTGAAGTCTGGGATGTTAAGCCTGACAAGCAGATAGGAATTTCAACTTTGAGGTTTAATGGCCGGAAGTGATGGATTATGCCAATGCAGAAATTCGTTGATGAACAATGATCCCAGAACGCGGGATTTCAAGGCTTGAAATTGTGCGGGAACGGTGAATTTTAGCATGAATGGCTCAGGAAGAAATGTTGGAGTGCTCTGGATGAATGGCAATTAATGGCTGGATGCTCTTGATGCAACCAACTGCGTACAATAAGAAATCTCTCTTGCAGAAGAGTAACCACTCCGGCGCACATGGAGGACCAATTTTATTTCAACACACTCTTCTCCAGCCATTGATGTCTACTTCAACAATCCATTAACAATAGTATAGGGTTTTAAAACCTTCCTTATCTCCATGGACAATGGTAACAACAAATTATTCATTGGGATTTGCTCAGCCCCTATTATGGTTGTTCACAGTAGCCTTTTTTGCTCCCTTTTTTCTCCCTTTTTGTATTCCCGCCATTTTTCTTCGGGGTTTTTTTCCCCCCCTTTTCAATTTTAACATGCAAAAAGGGTGTAAATCCAAAAAATCTTGGTCCAACGTGCAATATTGGATGAAATCAGAAAAAAAAGCGAAAAAGGGCCGAAAAAAGGCTACTGTGAACACCCTGGCTTTCAGCTCCCTTTTTCGTCCCTTTTTGGCTCCCTTTATTCATTTCATGCAGTCTGGGTGCGCATATGGTTCCTTAAAGGTCGCATAGCACCTCAGGTGTTCAAAAAGGACTTGGGTGAATCTTTCTGGATTTTATAGGTCACTCGGTTACTTTTATCTGCCAAACAAGAAAAAGGGTGCAAAAAAGGACATCAAAAAGGCTACTGTGAATAACCCTATTGCAGTCCAACTGCGCCAGGCAGATCTAGACTCCAGTGTTGTCTTTTTGACGCATAGTATGAACCAGTGAATCTTCTTGGAACACGAGACATGCCTTTGCTTCGCTCCGACACAGGCGGCTAATACTGATCATCTGTAGAAATAATTGCGAATTCGCACTCAAACTAGTCAATATTGGTCTCATAAATATTGAATATACTTTACCACCGGCCCAAACATGAATTCCGTAGCCAGAGGGAATTGATTGAGGTACCAGCATATATATAAAGTGCCATCACCAGGAAACTGGTCGCATTATATCAAGACAAGATGTGCTGTCCCATCGCTCTGGCATAGGTTGAAAATGCATTGCACACTTATATATTGAATTTTCTTAAAGAACTGAAATGCAAATTTTGTTTTTCAGCCAGCGGGATGGTGACGATGATGGAGGAGTAAAGCTGAGGGATTGGATCCCTACCACCACATAAGTATACTTCTGATACCATAGAACAAGTGTGTCCTTCAGCAGAGCCATGATGTAGTGACCTGGTGGAATTCGTGAGACAGAAAGATTGAAATATGCGGCAGAGGGAGATCGAAAACGGAAGAATAATAAATAGAGACTTTGCGGTGAGCCACCAGTAGCCACCTGGTGGCTCCACCAGCACTATGCAGGGACAACGTCATCTGGTGGCTGACCCAATCTCGTCCAGTGGCAGCTGGTGGCTCATTTGGAGTGGGTTACACATCATTTACGGTGCCACCAGCACCGCATGCCTTGGGAGCCACCACATGCCTTGGGAGCCACCAATTCAGCCATTCCCAACATCAAATGACAGGTCTTGGTCCCTCCATTCTGCCCATTGACTCCAGCAGCATGTCTTGATACTTTTCAGCATCTGGAGGGGGGGTGTGCCCAAATACTTCTCTCTACTGTTTCCCTGCTAATTGGACTACACTGAAATTGCTTGCCCACACATTCAAAGGGAATAGGTTCAATTTCACCATTTTCGCTACCTGAACTTCCATCAAATATGCTGGGTCCCGTGATCCAGTCTAGCAAAAGCACAATTATTCGGGCACATCAACAGTCAACCATAATTGGTCAAGTCACCAATTTTAACTACTAACCCATTGTGCAAGTTGCAACAGTTAAGACAGCTCACAAGTGACAGCTACTTAACTTTCTTTTTCTTGCAACATGTCCTTGTTAGGGGCAATGTTAGGGTAACTGTTGTCATTGGATGTGACTAGGGCTAAGGTGCAACATGTCCTTCCTCTATGATGATATACTAAGGGAGGGGGCAGTGGGGGTAACCGGTGCTGTGCCGCCTGGTCACCCCACTGCCCCCTCCCCTAGTATGTCATCATAGAGGAAGGACATGTTGCACCTTAGCCCTAGTCACATCCAATGACAACAGTTACCCTAACATTGCCCCTAACCTAGCCCTACCCTACCTCTAGCCCTAGGAATGGCTCTAGGGTTTAGAATGCTTCAGCAGCTTTCTAACAGTACCGGAATCAAGGGAAAGGCCCAGTGGTTGCTAAGATATCAGCCATTTACACAATTTATTTAGGACACCCACTGCACTAAATAATGTTGACCAACTGTTCAAAAGCGGATTGCACGCAATTTATTTAGGACACCCCCTGCACTAAATAATGTTGACCAACTGTTCAAAAGCGGGTTGCACGCAATTTATTTAGGACACCCCCTGTACTAAATAATGTTGACCAACTGTTCAAAATCGCGTCAAATGGCCCAAATCAGGAACCGGCGCCGGTTCCTGGGATGAGATACATAGCCTATAGGACACCCATGGCACTAAATAATGTTGACCCACTGTTCAAAATCGCGTCAAATGGCCCAAATCAGGAACCGGCGCCGGTTCCTGGGATGAGATACATAGCCTATAGGACACCCATGGCACTAAATAATGTTGACCCACTGTTCAAAATCGCGTCAAATGGCCCAAATCAGGAACCGGCGCCGGTTCCTGGGATGAGATACATAGCACATTAATTCCCGTGCCCTAAATATAGATGATTTCGTATGTTACATCATATACTACGTTTGGACCTCTATGAATGGTGTAACAGTCTCTCTATGCACTTTAAGGTCAATTCAGTAAGGTGGACCTTGGATGAATTCAGTAACTATGCTGAGTCTATGGCAGACATCAAGGCACTCATCTACTCATTATTTATATGAGGCTCTGTGGCACTCGAAAAAGCTTACCAACTTGAAGAAACCTGGACAAAAGCAGAATGTTCAACGAAATGGATTATTATGTGGTTCTACCTGCCAAAAGCTTCAGTCTAGCCATCCAAAATAAGTTCGAACATTTTTAGAAGTGTAGCCTCAAAATATCTTGCCTTTGAGCCCTGTGGTTCCAGTAAAATGTACGGAGCTCATGCCGCGACCGTGTTGTTTGGCTGTGTTTAAAAAGAAAATGATGCCGACAGGCCGGCTCATCCCATAGGTCCTCGGGCTTGAAACCTTGCCATTAATTTTGCCAATGTATCCACACACCACCACTCCTTATATAAACCTAATTTAATGGCTGCTCTGAATTTTCAAACATGTATAGCGGGAACTTGATTTTATCAACAAAAGTTGGGTGCGACTTCAAAAGTAGGGCGGGTGTTGAATCGATCTGGGGCGGAACTTGTGTCAATGTGGGGCGGGAATCGCCGATTTCCCTGCAGGTTAATCGTGTGATTATCTTTTATCTATTTAGCGCGGCAGGCATCAAAACACTTGGTTTTAGGGCGGCAAATCCGAAATCATCTATATTTAGGGATAATTCTATTTGGCAGCCCGGCTTCTTTGACAACCCCTGTTTTTAAGATGGGTTGCCAAATTGAGTCTGGCAGCCCCACGATTTACTAATCCTCGATAAGATCCCCGGCCCGGCCTCTGTGGTACTACGGCTACATCTAATAGGCAGGAATTATATTCAATACAGCTTACGGCGCTTTCTGGGAGATAAAGCCGAACCCGCCTCCGCCATATCCCGATCCGCCAAGTGCCTTTTCTTTCGTGTACCCCCAATTTTCGATGCTCCGACATTTTCCTTCTCCATGACCTTCACCGACACCTTCTCTACCTTCCTGTTAATGGCTGTGAGCATTCCCCTTGCCAGCCCTTTCTTTTCATCCCCCCGAGATTTCAACTTTGCCGTTGCAACAGCGAGCACGTGCCGACGATGATAAAACTCGGATACGCGCGGGTCGTCTTTGCAGTACATGATCCTGAAAAAATAAACATTTCAGTGGACATATTTGCACTTGAACAAACGGAAAATATTACACATCATCTCCCCGCCCTTTGATATGACATGCAATGCCACAGTAATCCAGAGGTCCAACGGTAAAATCTTGCATATACTGGATGATATAGGACAACAAAGCCCGTTCGCGAATAGAAGAACTGCACTGTTGGATCGGGGTTGGCTTTGGAATAAGTATGAGAATCGGTTTGGGCTTTGTGGGCCTTGAAGCTTTGCGTCTGCCCATGCTTTTTGACGGTACAACGACGGCTGGCACCTTGGGCTTCAGTGGTCTAGCCCGTGAAATAGGGGCTGAATTGTCGGGAAATGCAGGAATGACCGACCAGATGTCAGTGGAAGATACGCGATAGAGGATGGTGAAAGGATGACGCTCGCGTTTGTTGGTTGGCGTCGAAAAAGTATATGTCCATACGCTGGGGCTCAGCCAAGATGCCCTCAACTCAGAAGATACTAGGGAAAAAACAATCACATTTGGTCTCTCGGTGTAATAATGAACGCACTTGAGAGTCCAGAATAAAAATTTGCTAGCACATTGTCGCTGGATAAGCATGCTGCTGGCAGACCCGCATTGGCACGGAGCGCAGTCCACAAATATACGCCGAAAATCAGACTGCCCAAATTCATGTCTTCACTTTCAAGGGCATGGCGAATGAGCTCAGGCTCAAACACGTCAAATGGCCTTCTGCAGCGCATTTTCGCACCCAGACAGGGTCTTCGGCATGCTCGTCGCAGACAGCCTATCCAATCCCCAATTCAGTACATGAGATATAGTCGAAGAGAAAGAAACACTAACCTTGAAGTCCGAAAGTAGGTCATGGAAGCGCTCAGTAGTCTAAGATCGATATTTCCCGTGTACATAGAGGAGGCGACTCTCCTCACGGACACAAATCACATAACCGACAAGGAACCGTTTGACAAGAGCCCTTAGGATAAAAATTAATGAGAATTTCCGGAAATCACCCAGACCAAAGTAGCGAACTCACCACAGGGTTGTATGAGCCTCTTTTCCAAAATGGTAAAAAGCACCGCACAAACGCGCCGTTCGTGAGGGAGAATCAAAGGCAATAAACCTGGCAATAATTCGTCATTTTATGACGAACCAGGCTCGCAACATTGACCACTTACCAGTCAAATGCCACAATTCAGACATAGTGTACGCATCAGACCCCGAAAAAATTGCAGTGCTCGTTCAGACAAGTGTCATCGCGTTGCTTGAACGGTCTGTCTGTTTGGTGCGACTAAGATTGACCCAGTTCACCACGTCCTCAAGGAAGCGTGGAAACTCAAGGTAGACATCAGGCTGAATGGCGAGGGTGTGGCGCTCTTGGGTAGTCTCTTATAAACAGATGGTACAACAAAATTTGAGCTCATACTTCGCTTTGTTGTAGTCTGTCAATTACCCGTCATCCCTGATCGGAGATCGATGTTATTATATAATCAAAAAAATCGCGGATCTCAAGATGGCTTTAAGAATGTGTCTTTCCACAATTTAGTGTGAGATTCAAGTTCCGTGGTTCAAATTGAGTCTTGTCTTCTACGAAGTATCAGCGATAAACGTCAAGAACAAAGATGCCGAGTTTTGTTGGTTCGGCTGCTTACCGAGCAGCCTTTTCGTTCCAGCTCCCCCATGGACAAAATCACCCATTGCAAACAGGCAGATGTCCTTGAAAAGCAAATTTAACTCATTTTGCCTCCAAAATTTCTATGGGGAGGGCGTTGGAAGGGCTGCAGAGCCTTGGGGCAAATTCAAACTCCGATGTTTATGTAATAACTGCGATCTCCATACACCTGTCACCGGGTAAACTACAGACTAGCTCTTGGGACTGATGAAACTGCACCAAGCTGTAACATAAATTTCGATGCAGAGTTAGAAAGAAAACTTGACTGAATCAAGAGGTCAAGGGTCAAAAAGGCAAGCACATAACTGTCGAATTCAAATGCAATTCCAATTTTGAAGCCTCGCTCCAGCGTGTTGACCACAGTCCGATTTGTGGAATATTTGGGTCACAGTATGTTTCAGCGGTTGCACCTGGCACAATTTAGAAGAGTTTGTGTGTACGGGACAAGGGATTACATACTTGGCACCAGTATGTTCCTGATTCATTAGGGTCGTTCACAGTTCCCTTTTTTGCTCCCTTTTTGCTCCCTTTTTGTTCTCCTTTTTGTTCCCTTTTTCAATACTGTGACTGAGTGAGCTATAAAATCCAGAAACATTCACCCCAGTCTGTTTTGAACACCTGAGGTGGTATGCAAGGAACGATAGGAGCACCCAAACTGCATGGAATAGAGAAAGGGTGTCGAAAAAGGGCACGAATAAGGGCGGAAAAAGGGAGCCGCGGCGGGGGGTTTCACAATTCACTTCTTTTTCTGCCCTTTTTCGCTCCCTTTTTCGATGGATTTCTTTCAGTTTTTCAGCTGGGAAGTTTGTTTTTCCCCTTTAACCCTTTTTTACATATCAGAATTGAAAAGGGAAAAAAAACCCCGGTGAAAAACGGCGGGAACCATATAAAGCCCGAAAAAAAAAGGGGGAGAAAAAGGGCAGGAATCAGGGAACTGTGAACGACCCTATTGTCACAGAACTTCAGGGGGACATTTCAAGTGACACCACCCGCAACTAGCTGTCACCTCGGACACTTCCGCTGAATTTGAGTGTGATGCATATTCTCGGACACTGAAACACCACCTCTTTGCAAGGAACAATAGATACTACAAGACGTGCCTTCGCTTCGCTCCGGCGTAAGTGCTTTTGTGGGGATCTCAGTTCTTTGGGGCTCACAGTACTGAATTTCTTCAAACGTGGATAATCGATGTAACGAATACATGTACAGATTATGAATAAAAAAAGATGGAAGGTAGGATGTGTAGACATGGCGGAAATATCGTGATATGTTCAAATCGCGGACACCTACACTCATTCCAGAACATGTTGTGGGTACTGAGAATCAATTAAGGGCGCGCAGCGCATCGAGACATAAAACGATAAATACTTTGCTCGCGGCCTTCTATAAATCGAAAATATTTGTGCGGCGGGCAGGGGACAATCACGCGCCATAAGTCAGACTCAAGTGGAATCTAGAGAAAGTATTTAGGACGAACTCTAACGTAATATCGTGGCATAAGAACGTACCCCGTTACCAGCTGCTGCTGGAAAATAAATGTCTAGGGCGGCAGGCAATTCATGGCAACGCAGAGTAGGCGTGATTGATAGGGATTAAGTTGTCCAGTGACCGTGCAGACGACTGAACAGAGGTACGATTGTCGAATGCAGATACAAAAATATGAGAAGCAGGGCCGCCCACCGGAATAGCAAAAATGGAATCGGAATTTGCGAGTGTTGGATGGCGCAATCGAGGGCGGGGTAATTAATTAATTTTGAAAGGAAGGTGGAGAATGGCACAGCTTGAACTATGCGTAGCTGATAGGGTCGAGTTAGTCATGGCATTCAAGAAATAATAGAGTTGCTACTCGAACCAATCAGAAGATCAAACATTAATTTGAAGGTTGAGTTCGAAGTTGACATGGGAATAAAGAAGACGTAGTTAATATTCAGGCAATTCCTGTTCCGCAATTAGATCAAAGTTGAGTAGACTTAATGGAAAAGAAAGGGCTGACCTCACGTACCGTTAGGGATGCCATGCGGGTCCGAGGTGACGATACATTATGCTGTGCAGGCAGTGAGCGACTGGATAAACGCTAAAATCAGATACTGGATAGCGGAAGGCGATGGCAAACCATTGGATAATCTTCAACTCCTTGGCTGGAGTGCGTTAAGTATGTACTGGGAGGGCAGAACGCGGTGGCAGGGCAGACATCCTTGCTGTATGCGGGTTGAGCATTCAACCAACAAATGCATGTTAAACGGGCATCGTACCAGGAAAGGGAAGACGGTGATGATGACTTCCAGGTTACTCCTCGAATGCAGCACGAACATCTAGGTAGAGAAGTGAGCTGATGAATAAATTATTAAAAGAACATGACCAGGAAGGAGGTACGCCGTACGTAGCGTTACAGTATCATAGAAAGGGTGGATGGCGACAGAGAGAAGGAGAGTTGCCGTTGCGCTGACAACCTAGAACGGTTCTTTCTGGTTCTCGCAGCCAAGGGTTACGTTTGAGCTTGAGTTGCGTAGTTTTTTTGTCTTGAATATCGGTCTTGCTGCTCGCTGCGTCTTGCAGTGGGCTTGATCGAATAGTCATCATTATGTAGTCGCAGTCACGCATTGAAATTGAAGGGCAGATGATGTTCGAGGACAGAGCGCGGCAATCTTGAGCGGAGTTGCGATTAAGTTGAGTTTATGTCGGTCTCGAGGTGCCGACTTGCTGGGTTGCGGAGCGCTTGATCGGACAGCCGTTAAGCGCTGTATTGTGATGGGAAGAGAGCTGCTTGATGGCGCGATGCATATGGAAGAAGATGCCAAGCAACATCAGACAGAACTTGCTTCAACTTGAATTTTAAGGCGTAACAGAATTGAGGAGTTCCGGAGGAAGAATGAAGGAATGGACACAGCAACGGATGGAATGCGATCAGGGGGGTGGTGGGCGTAACAAAGAAGGACACATGGGAGACCCTGCTTCTTTTGAGCGGATGTTAAACGGCTGATCGGGGAGGTTGGAGATAACACTCTTGGATCTGTCGGGTGGACCCGAAGAGCAAAAGGAAATTAGACTGCTAACGTACACGTGTCTTGGAGCGTTTGAGAAAAACAAAAGCCTCAAGGCGACCGAGACACTGGAACAGACGAGTGGCTAAGAGAAAAAAGGTGCAAAATCGGAAGAAGCAAAACATGTACATACGAAATCACCACATCTGCTTAAGATACGAGTAATCACAAAATCTACTATCACCGAGGAAGTGAACAAAGTGCATATTTTGGGGTAACCATCACAACGATTCAAGAGGAGAAGATAATAAAACTCAAACAAATCGAGCTTCTTGAACTAGAACCCAGCCTTGTGGCCGAGCCTGCGGAGGTAAAGTGAGTCCAGTGGTAGTCAAATTGCCTGGCGAGTTACACATACCACCCTGCGTTAGTTCTAGAAACTAACACCTCCTCCATCCACGCTATGGAGATCCCAACTATCGGGACCGTACTCCTCGGTTGCCACCCACCCGTAGAACTGCGGCGAGTTCCCGCCGATGAGAAGGGGAATCGACGCGGGTGTTTGTGCGGGATAAATGAACCCCATGTATGGGCTGAGCGTCTCATATGGCTGCATCGGTTCGTAGTTATGCATCGGTTCGTGGTTATTCAGCGCCTGTTGGATCCCATCAGCGACCCCTTCCCCGACACCGCGGCTCTGCGCCCCGGCGGCGACGAAATACGAGATTTGGTTTGGGTCAATGGTGATGCCACGAGCCGGAAACCCTTGCACGATCGCTTGCCAGTGGGACCTCGCAGCAGCGGCCACGACCGCCGGCTCAAGTGTGGTTCTGACATTACTCTGGATATGGGCGACATAGCATTCTGCTTAGGACGTTAGTCTTGGAATCGGTCACAGATTTATCCGAGGCAGACCGTCTGCGTTAAGGCGGATGTAAAGGGCAACACACGGGTTGCAACCGTCTGTGCCGACTGCACTGGCTACTGGGTAAACGCCTCCAGTCCCTTGCTTTATGAACTTCCAGGGTGTCCCTTCTGGGACAGTTGCCAAAAAAGCAAACCCAGGAGGAGGACGAGGGCGCGGAGGTAACTTGTATCCAACAGAGGTGAGCAACGAAGCGGTGTGGATGCGGTTGGGACTCACGAAAAATGCCACCATGAGAAGAGAGAGAATGTCGGTGAAGGAGTAGTACATTTTCACTGGGGAAGGACAATAGATAATGCGAGGTGTGAAGAGTAGGTTGTGAGTTGAAGCGCAAGGAAGCTTCCGCGCCTCTTTATATGTAGGATTGTGCTGGTCGGGCCGGAACTGGATTGGGTGGGACAGGGCTTCTCCTGCTATTTAGAGTCTTGTTCCCGTCGGGTCGCGCTTGAAAGCCCGGGCTTAGGTGAGAGCGGAAAGGGTTTGGGCGTGAGAACATGATATTTAGAAGTTTGCAGTACAGGATTGGCCACCTCCTGTCGTAACCTGGGGGAACTTCGTAGCACTTAGCACTAGAGCACCAGTATCGGGGTTAAGGCCCGTAGTTTATATGCCGGAAATACAACATATTGCAGCTCCCTGTCACAACCCGGGGTTGACAGGTTCCAGACCGTTCACCGATTTAATTTCGCTGAGTACTAGTAGCAAGGTGCTGATGCCACTCATCTAATCTAACCTGGGAGGAGATTCGCGCGATGGAGGCGTCGGTGAGGGTGAGCCCGCAGCGTGCTTGAAGTATTTCGAACAATAGTGTATTGAATCAGTTTCTCCGTCCATAAATCTGTTTACAAGTATCGCGTCGCACATAGCGCACTAGAGCGGGAAACTTGTACAGCATATTGGAGACCCTCCGCCGTGACCCTGGGTTGACAGATCCCAAACAGCTCAACGATTTAATTTGGAATAGCAAGGTGTTGATGCTACTCGTCCAATGTCAGTTGTAAAGTGATATGGAGGAGGCGGCCGAAAGACTCCCCATAGCGGCATAGGCATGCGCCAAGCAAGATGGTAATATTAGCATACGGGGACACAGCCAGCTGGCAAGTCTTCGACACCAACTCTCAGCAAAGTGGTTCCCAGCCCTTGGTAGTTGCTCCAAGCCTGAGTCAGAACCTCCTCGCCGTCGGCCTACTAAATCCCCTCACAGCACCCATTGACAGAGTTACTCACAGGCGGACGAGCCAGCAAAGCCGATGTTTCGAAGTTTAGAGGACGATCGCCTACGGTGGCATTTTTCACACCCAACCAGCACCTCCCACAGGGTGAACTCTGGACGCATGTGTAGTTAGACCTCCATGGAATCACTGTGACCTTGGTGAGAATGGACTCGAAACGCAACCGTAGGACTAAATATCTCGTCACTTGAAGTTGGCTCGAATCAGTGTTTACTTGTTGGAATCGTAGTTAGCCATGGCCTCGACTTGGGATAATGTTCCCAACCACGTTCCGACGCCTCAAGCCAAGCTCGGCGGATTAGGCCAGCATTTTTCCCATCGGTATTTCAGGTGAGACCCAAATAACAAATCAGCTTCGATTCTACAGTGCACACCAATCACGGTGGTCAACTTTCGCGCGCTCAAGCCCCACTCAAAAGGGAGTGGTCCATCTAATTACCTTGCTCCCCTCCCCCATCTACACTCCGCTGCCTGCAACCCCCCTTTAGTTCGAAGCCTCAGGCTGGTTCCTATTTATCTTGGGCTCAGTTCTGTCGGCAGGCTGATGGCTGTACACTTTTGGGTGTAGAAAAAAAGAAAAATCCAAACAAATCCGAAACGATTCTGGAAGGTAGATCTGACCATTCCGATTGGCTTCTGTATATAAAATCTTTTGATCCTATCCGTCCCTGGCATGCAAAACGCGAAATACAACTGGGGGGGGGGGGGGGGGCGGGAGGGGGGGGCATTGATTATACTCGCGAGGTCCACAAGATGAACGACGAGTCTACCGAAGACAAACATGTAGAACATACAGGTGGTTATCCGTATGTAAACCTACAAGATACCAACGGAGCACGCAAATATTCCAGGGGGGCGATGACTACAAGACGCTGAGCAACTGTGACTGGCTGGCCATTGGAATGGCAGGACCTCCGGTTAGAACCTCGTGGGACCTGACCACCAGTTGAAGAACTGGTGTACGGGAAGAGTTCTCTCCTCCCAGGTAAAAATCCCCGGTATCCACCAGTACACTGAGAAGCTTGTCGTAGGTCTTCCCTTTGCAAAGTGCATGCAATACCATCTGCATCCGGAGACAGAAACCCAAGGATTTTTGGGAGACAGCCTGGCATGTTCAACTTCCGAGGAAGGTCCACAACCAGGAGTTCAGCATGTCCGACTTCCGAAGAACGTCCACAACTGACGAGAAATAATGAGCAAATGCTCATGTCAAGATTATCTTTGTTGAATAAGGGTGCGCCGCTCGACACGTTGACTTCGGGCTTTGATCACACGATTGCGTAATAACGTTCCAAAAAAATTATATTGGCAATTTCATTGTACTTGTGAGTAATTGGCAAGGATAAGTAAGGGTTATCAGCGACGACCCGGTTCGGAGCGACGCTGAGAACGATTGGAATTTTGCAAAAGGTTGCTGTTCCGGTCACGGCCACGGTTCGGAGCTGAATTGTGGTGGACATTGAGACTGATGTTTCCGGTTGCGTCAACCATCTGGACCATTTTAATATTCGCATAGCCCTCGACTGAGTGTTGGGCCCACGCTTCTACCAATGCACGGGCCGTTGAATCTTCAGTGACCGTCACACGCAGATTGTGGCTATATATCGGTGAGACGGCGCAACACCAAATGCACGTCCTCTAGCTATTTTTGCGCTTATAAACACATCATAAAAGGCGCAAGGTAGTTTCAGTGCTATACAAATATATCTGTATACCTGGGCTCTGTTAGGTGATATAAAGGAGAGTCAGAGCGAGCTCCGACTACTGACTGTAGTATTCAGAGCACGACCGCGGTGACGCCGCGGCGTGTTGTACTCTGAATGCACTACCAAGGAGATATACCCATAACCGCCTATAACCTATTCAAGGGATTTATTCCTATAAAAGCGACCCAGAGACTGCATAGATGAAGTGGCGAGACTTGACATGTTGCGCGGTACAATAAACTGCGTAGGAGAGCCGCCGCGGTGCCACCGCGGCGCCTCTCTGCCAAAGACATAGTTGTGTTAACGGTTACATTATGGAGGAAAGCGACCGCGGTCATGCCGCGGCATCCCATAACTGTGTATAACCTACCGCGGAGCCTACTAACGGGCCGCGGTCGAGCATAGACCCATCGTTACCCTAAGACAGGGAACTGCCAAAGCGATCGGACGATCACGTGGCGCCGCGGCGCGACGCGACCTGTCAAATCAAAGACACACAAGTCCTAATTCGGATTCTAGCGATCGGATTCAGGCACTCCAGTACTTCGCGGGCCAAGCACTGCCCGCGGCCGGATCCACCAAAGACAAGCACGAGGAGGACTGTATTGAAAAGGCTGGGTTCAACCCCAGGCCGGCGCGGCATCGTACTGCGGGTGCGGAAGGCACCGCGGTATTGCCAATATACCAAATATAGACCGCGGGGGTCAAAACCGACGATCTCCCGGCACCAAGAGCATGCGGGATCGACGAAGAACCACGAGGGAACGAACCTACATGACCAAGCACCACATCTCAGTTACCATATCTAGTTTATCTCCTTTCGTTTGTACTATTACTATAAAAGCAGCCTGTAGAACCCGCATACAGCCAGTTCATCGCACCGTCTATCGGCGTGGGTGTCCTCAGGCATATTTCGCGGAGATTCGTTTACTATCTCTGTTTGTAACTTGTCTATAAATTGAAGTTGGTTGTTGGCTCGAATTGTCAAGCAAGGGACTCATCAGTTAAGCTTCAAACGGTTAACCACCTGAGAATTGGTTGTGACTTGTCAGCTGCTTTGCCTTCACACTCGTCAGGGAGAGTCCTGTCATTAGCTGTTGGATCGATTAGTTGGACTTTGCAGTCAACGCTTAAGCCGTTACTATAAAAGTGAAGGAAACGTCCCTAAACGAGGACAAGTTTAGGTCTGCTGTACGGGAGAGTCCTGCAGTAAAGAGAATTGCCAAGGAAGAAACAGCTTGCCTCATTATAGCAATTGGAATCGGCCATTGCTGGGGATATTTTGTGAACACCAAGTACAAACTCTGCCCTGAAGTGATAGAACTATCTTTATAGTCACTACCTTCTTGTATCCGTCTCATACAAACGTTCATCCAACGCCGCGGCGGAAAGATAACTGCTGTAACTTGCCAAGTGAAGTGCCGCGGGGACTTTGTTAGTGCCTCATAGTACTTGTTTCGTTGTTAACTATACAATCCAAACCTGCTGGCCGCATACTACGGTCCGGACCCGAACTCACTAAGGATTGCGCTAGTCTTTTGGGAGTGATAAGATATTGTTTGTGTGGTTTTAGTGTTGTTTCCACAACACGCTATAACTAGCATATTCAAGACGTACTGTAAGCGCACCGTTTCATCGGGTCACGGCACACGTCGTACGAGCCTTGAAGAATGAATCTGGGGAGCGCGGTACGCATGTGGAGTTCAAAGAGCCTCACGTCGGTCTCTGCTGACTCTGGGACAGGGCCAAAACTGACGAACCCCTTGGGGAGCGTGGCTGCAATGGGTGCGCGTTTGGACTCCCGCGGAGGCGATAGAGAGCGGCCATGGGACTGGGTACGGTGTTGAGTTCTGTGAGCTGGGGGAGATTGACGACGCTGGGGTGGCTGTGCGACACGGGATGCTGCAGGTCTCTGAGGCGACACCGGGCGTGCACCCAGAGGGCGGGGCGGCGCCAGCTTCAGCCGTGCAATCCGGACGAGCAATGCCTCGAGGTCGTCGCGAAGGGTAGTGTTCTCCTGCTGCAGGTTCAGGTTGGCCTTCTCCAGAGCGTCAGCCCTCTTGGAAATTGCTGCTAAACCTTTCACATGCGCTGTTCGCTCGCCATCCAGAAACTGCAGGTCCTTGGCGACGGAGTCGAATCGCTTTACAGCGGACTCCTGGAGGTCGGTCACCAATCCCCAGAGCAGGTAACTTTTACCTGCCTCTGCTGCAGGTGCGCAGTACATGTTGGGCAGGTGTCAAGTCAGGTGGCCAGACACGAGGGTAAGATCTACCTTCCAGAATCTTTTCGGATTTGTTTGGATTTTTTTATTTCTACACTCAAAAGTGTACAGCCACCCGGCTTTCTCCGGAGTGTACAGCCATCAGCCTGCCGACAGAACTGAGCCCAAGATAAATAGGCATTCGTTTAGCACACGCGGTCGACTATAACTCAACCATGGTCTCCTTTTGAACTTGGCCCCGCGGTTCTGCAGTGGCCACGGAACCAGGTATCTTATTCGCCTCGATCACCGGTTTTCGAGATGGACAAAACCGACAACAATTCGACCTTGACGGGACAGAACCGAGCATAATTCGACCTTGATGTGATCACCATCTGCGATAGTTGCCGAACTGAAAACAATCCGACCTTGCAGTACGCCTTTCCGTCACAGACCCATATTATTTGACCTTGATGACCGGAACGCTTTTCGCAACAGACCCAATATTATTGTCCTTGATGAGCTGTACGCCTTCCCGCCATAGAACCCAGAACTTCGTGTATATAATTGAAGAACAGCTGAAAACACGATCATGAGACACCAAGAAAAGGAGCATATGTGCATCCCAAACGAGGAGAGGAAGGAGGAAAAACTCAGGATGCGGGAGCAGAACTCAGCTTCTGTCGTACAAAGACCAAGGTCTCTTTCACGCTGGCCAGGTTTATTTGTCCTTTGATCTAGAGATCTAAAATCAGAAAAAAGCTGAGCGACGGAAATATCGAATGCTCGCACCAGCCAGCCGTCAAGGGCCGCGGGACCCAGGAGGGCTTCCCTGCGGATATATTCCTGAAGCCTCGAATCAATATCAAAAAGGGCGAAGATCAAATGCACACACATCGGAGAGACCCAACCCGGTGATGGCAACAACTAACAAACAAACAACCTTAGTCTACCAGTGAGGAACGAAATGCACCCGGACTTACTATGGGAGGGAGTGGATCCCTGTTCTTGTTCGATTTTCCGCATCTCTTTAGCCGCAGTCTGCGTTCAATCAGGTCAGGAATCAGGGCGGATAAACAGACATGACTCCACTGACGACGCCGTCCATTCTGTTGCGCTATGTCAGTGATGCGCCGTATACCTAATTTTCAGGGCTCACCGTGGCATAGATATATCTCTAGAGGACGAGCACGAGTATCAGTAAAAATAAATAACAGGCACGGAATTTACGCACGTCCAGACAACATGTGGATGCACCTCCCGAAAGATCTCCAATGCATATATTCCATCCTCCGCTTCATACGTCGTAACGTTCGAATTCTTGACCATCTGAATCAGGATCTTCCGGCTAATTGCATCTGTATATTGCGATTCAGCGAAGATATAGATATAGGAAACGCAAGGGAACACCGACTGTCATCAACGATGAGGATGTTCAGGTGTAGCGTATCTTCGGCCACATTCTCCTTCCCGTTCATCCTATCGCTCCCTTGAATGACAGCCTGGAGAATGCGCGAGACAGCAAGTTGAGGTGCCACCAGCTTTGCCTTTCGAGCTGCAGTGACCGAATTTGGCGCCACGGGTGGCCACGGGTCGTTCTTCGCCGTTGCAATGGGGTCCGAAGAGACCAGCGTCCGGTGCATTATCCGTGGTGTGCCCGCAGGGGATAGCTCGATGTCCTCCACGGGCAATACAACGGTGAAGATCGAGCCGCCGCCCGGGCGGGATTCCACCGTGATCGTGCCGTACATTCGCTCGACGACGGACTTGCATATGTGCAGGCCTGAAGTGAACAGAAGTTGATGTGAGGAAATGAAAACACGGCAAGACGATGCCTACCTAAGCCGGCGCCAGGCGAGAACGAATCGGCCTGCGTAAATGGGTCGAATAGCTTGTTCACGAACTCTGGGGCGATGCCGAGGCCGGTATCTTCCACCCGAAGGGTGATATGCCGATCGTCGTTCTCGTCGGATGCGCGTCCAGATGTGAGCGAGACCGTAATGAGACCTGCAAATACAACGATTGATTTCGTTTACTCTGCAAAAGACTAACCACAGACCCTCGGAGGTAAATTTCAGGCTATTCGTGACCAAGGTATTCAATATCCTTTGTAGCGATGAGCTATCGGTTTGAATGCCAGGCACGAACGAACGCCGACTCACCGCATGAATCCCGGAAGGTCGAGACTAATCCACCAATTCTTCAAGGTCGTGCGGTCCTCGTACTCGACTGACAGCCCCACGGGTGGTGGTGAGGTTGCTCCCGCAGCGAGCGACTGCCATTGTATCCGCCGCAGCCAGCACGAGCGCGATGATTCCACGGTCGATTGCGCGAGGTCCGCGAGAACGTGTCGTAGCCGGTCGCCACTGTGCCCATCGCGCGACGCCTGCTCCGTCTTCCCGAACTCGAGTCTGCCACGCACAATGGGTGGACGGTCATTTTTTATTTATTTAAAGTCGGACACTCACATGTCGTCGACGATATCGCGCAGCACTGCACCGCAGAATTCGGCCACGCTAGCAAGTCGTGAGCCTGGCGGGAGCGGCATTATGGGAGGGAAACGACGTACTCCAGCAGGCTCGGCAAAATAGCCAGCTCGCCCGACGAGATGGTATCGCGCACAAGATCGAGTTGCTGCATTGGGTCGATGACGTCAGTACATTCCGCACTGCGTAGGAGGAGGGCAGTCATACCCCTAGAAGCCCGTGAAGGGGGGTCCGGAGTTCATGAGTACCAACGACAAATTTTGCGTGAGCTTCGGACACACCACGACAATACTTAGGTGGAAAGAATAACGCATCTGATCTGGGAAACGAAAGCTGCAAGTACAGAACGGTCATGGTTAGTTAGATGTACCGCTAAAGGAGAACGGGTTAATGGGCGCGCACCCGTCTTCGCCGCGTCCGCCTCGACGATCGCGTTCTGCGCGAGATGTGCGACGAGTATGACGCCGACATTGCTCGTGAATGTCACGTCCGCAGGCTTGAAAGAGAAGAAAGGGGTAGCGGAAGCGACTACGATGAGCATGTTTGGCCGGTGGCTACTGTAGAACGGAAGGACGAGGTGCGGAATGGGTCCTGGCAACTCTCCGACCAGGGTTCCCGGTGCAGAGGAGGATGTGGGAGGAGAAGAGAGCTTCAATAGCGCTTCTAAGCCAGAGAAGCTTCCCGAGCCGGAGAAAACCGAACGTCCGTTCTGAGATCGATGTGCGTCGATGGATCTGGTAGGGAAATGGAGAGATACGTACAGCTACATACATATCCAGGAAGCTGGCAATCGCAGCCATCGCTTCTGGGGTGTTGAATTTTCCCTCTTGACCGGTGTACACTGCGGAGCTGGAGCTGCCCAGAATCCCTTTCGACAGTCGTGCCTTTGCCTGCGAATCTTGGCCATCCACGACCCAGCTATGCGATCTTTGCCGGCGTGGACTCAGCTGAATGAGATACATTAGCGCAGAATACCGGAGATAGTGAATCAATTATACATACCGGGGTTGCGTGAAAAGAGGTGAGGTCGACGATAATAGCGAAATCGGCCTCGAGTAGTTGCTGGAGCTCCTTCGCTGCGCTCGCAAAGAGAGCGGAGGTTAAAGTCCCGATGTCCACGTCCCTCCGTGCCGTAGCGGACTCGGAGCCCTGCACTGCCGGTTGGGGAGCGGCAGCGTCCATCAAAGCCTGTTGGCTCGGCTCCACCAAGGCCTTGTTCAGAAACAGGCTCACGGCATTTCGGAGTCGGGTCTCCTTTCCTCTCTGCCAAATTTCCCAAGTAGACCGGAGCTGCACGGACAGCAAAGTGGAGAGGTCGTCGAGAACTTTGAGCTGGGTGTCGGAGAGCTTGAGGAATGGTCGGTTTGACGTGAGCGCTACAACGCCGACGGTTACTCGCTCCAAGGCGAGGAGATTGGACGGGTCGACCTCGAGGGTGATGGGGACACCGACGTATCCTTTTACTACTAAAATTTGAGAGATAAACGCGCATGCAGGGAATTCGGTGCTCACCACCATTAGAGTCCACTGCATTGCCAGTGAAACGCCTGGTTACACATTTAGGGCCACCGTGGGGGAAAAAAATCCTGAGGCGCACCAATGGCCATCTAACTGGTGGAGCTGGTAGTCGTCCGTGTCTGTCTCCACTTCTTTTGTTCCAGCGGAGGCGGATAATCCGACACCCAGAGGGATGGGAAATGCACCGGCTTTACTCACAACGACCTGAACGTCATTGTGAAACAAGCTAATGGTGCAGACAGGTGCAAAATGGAAGAAACTGTTCACGAGGGAAGACGATCGGTGGAAGTTCTCCTGTTGATCTTGACGAAACAAACTGGGGACGCGAATGAGCAGGAATAAGAATCACAGAAGCTTATAACGCACTCGTATTCCTGTATTGTCTGTCGACGAATGGTCTCTTCGTCGGCTCGCGGCGGAGGTAGAAAGCCAGCCTGACTATAGAACTCTGTGATGGTTTCTGCAGTTGCAGGGGACGTCTAATATCGCATTGACGGAATCCACGGACACAAGGGATCGACGTACATCTCCTGGGACATGCGGTGGGGCGAAAGAAGGCCTCGGCGATTCTGATGTCTCAGATTTGAAAGTCGCCGGGCCACAAGCAGATCGAAGCGGTGCAGGCGGGGCTCGCTCCTGGACAAATTGGGTCCATTGTGCCAAAGCATCGAGATCCTCGTCGGGGGTCGTCTCGAGTGCCATAATCGTGGATGTGGCGACGAGAGAAGACAATCTCCCGCATCAGTCACCGTGTCACATTCCGCAGCAGTGTGATGGTTTTTTTTAGCCGCCAAACAAGACTCGGGCCGGGGGCTCCGATTGGCTGCCGCGATTTGAGATGTTGAAATTTCGAGTCCGCGCTGTTGAGGAAGAGCTTTCCTCTTGCGGACGTTGGCGTTGCGCAGCCCGATCGGGTTTTTCTTTTATTTCATTTACTTATTTGATTTGGTCGTCGATCGTACCCGCACCGTACTTAGGGCGCGGGTCCATCACAACGACCCTCAGTCTTACCACCATCTCTGGGTGCGACTGAGGGTGCGTCTATTTTCTTTACCTATTTATTACCATCATCACTTACGCTACCTGTAGACATCGTACTTACTGTATTCTCTACACGCGCTCGCACGCAACCTGACGAGCCCGGCTTCCACTTTGATTCCGTGAAGTTCCCGTCATTTCCCGTGTGTATTCCGGCAGGCTTGACCGGACATTCCTCTTCCTTTTCCTCCGAATTGTGTAAATACCTTTATTTTTTAATCGATTCCCTCGCGCGTTTGCGAGGATCTTCTGCTATCTATAGCTAAATTCCTGGGTGACTTCGAGACGGTCATTCTAACATCAGACTGGGCTAAGTCTAGCCATTTTCGGGAACATGTCCCGGATCCATTGGTCGGAACGTGTCGGAGTCCAGTTTACACTGAACGCGAGAGGGCTGCCGTCAGGATCCTTAAAGACCATCGAGCCCTGTTTTCGCAGCTTCTCCACGGCCTGGCCAGCAGGGCATCGAGTTTCTCGAAGCTCTTTCTCCTCCTGGCAACTGATCAGACACAAGCAATGAATGCAAGACACCGACAACGTACATTAAGTCCACCGGCGATAATGTGAATCCCGCCAACCTTGACAGAGTGCTCGCTTGGCTGGGCGTTGCTGTTGCGGACTTTTTTTGAATCCTATATAAAAATAATGTTAGTATACAGATCTATATCATCAACGACATCTCGTACCTTTTTGGATGATGATGACTTACTCCCACCTCCTTGGGGCGAAATCCTGTGTTCGATTCCCGGCGAGCATCGGCATCACTGACTGGCTTTGATCTGAGGCGATCCACGACATCGTATTTAGCCAGACGGTCGGCCAGAACATCGTTGACAGGGCGCGGGGAATGTGCCTGCTCGCGATGCTTGCAGTTTTTGCATTTTGGATTCTCGCTAGTGGCGCCATCCCGTTTGAGTTGAAATCCGGGGCAGGGACAGCCTTTTCCCTCCTTTCCAGAGCAGGGCATGAGAGCAATTTTTTGAGAGTGTACGTGGCGATGTTTTTCACAGTTTGGGATCGTTTCGGCTACTTGATTCCATCAAAGTCGAGACGTGATGGTTATTCAAGTAAAGACTATGGTAAAACAATATCTCCTCTTTCTACCGCCCGGATCTTGGCCATCATTTCTAACCCCTGTGCCCATGCAGCTGCCCGAGGCCACCAAACCCGGAACGGAAGGGGAGTTTCAATGTCTTTGCGTCCGACTTTGACTGCCTCTGTTTCAGCATAAAATCCATCTTCCCACTCCACTTCTGCAACTCCCATTCCTATGGGAATTATACCTGTCCCGCACGACCTTGAATGAGTCATAAAAAATTCTGCCAACTTCTTGACTGCCAAAAAGAAATTGGTGTTCCGTAACTTTAATAGCTTCGTGCCGAATGTGTCGGTCCTGGTCGCCCGTGATGGCCAAATCCAAGTCACCTGAACCACGGCTTAATAAATTTGGTTGCAAGTATTAATAATAACCTCTTACCCTCATTCGCATAGCGCTGAAGAATATCGGGATGCACATTCTCGAAGTCATCCGCATATTTACCATACCTCAATTCACCAACGAAGCGCATGTCCTGTATGCCAAGCTCGGTGAGAATGTTCTGATCAAGAAACGGTAACACGTTACAGTGGGAGTTTGATTGAGTCCTTTCCCAGAAATCGGGTGATGGTTCCAATGGTGCTGGAATTCGACACAGTCCTTGTTAATGTCATCCAGAAAAAAAAATTGAAGGAGCCATAGATGATGAGGATTATCAGGATCAAATCTATGAAGTCGTTCGAGGCGAAGGAAGAAGCCACGCCATTGTCGGGCAAATTGAGTCTCGACTTCCACCCATAGTCGTTCAATCCGAGTAGTTGCGTGTGGACCTAGACGTGTGCTCTCAGAACATCGTCTAAAACTTATAAATTAACTCACGTTCCCCATAAAAATGACCCCCGATTTGGCCCACGATATTTGATCATCCACACTGATACTTCGATATTCTCTCCTCCGCGGTCCCCACGAGTGCGTGATGGTGCACCATACTTTTGGACCGCTTGTAGAAATAACTGAAGGACTATTTCGGCCTTGTCATTCGTACTCGCTTTGAGCCCGACCACCTTATTTAAGTTACTATTAAGCCCAGCACATAGCATGTGAAACACAACTCACCATCCTGTCCATCACCAAAAGCGGGAGATCCATCCATGGCCATATATGGCCTTCCAAGGTACGGCAGGACCGGAAACCCCGGAAGGCTTCACCTAGCCACGGACAGCAACCACAACAGCTTGGAAGGTTCACCTGGCCAGGTGACTTTGGGGCCTTTGTATGCCTTCCAAGGCCTTGTATGACCTTCCCCGACAATCTGAATTTCCCCATGTCCCCCCACCTTTATACCGGTACCACGAAACCATTCATGCACAGTAGGAGAAAAATTATAAAACAGTTATATTGAGCACAGTAAAACATACAACGAGGAATAAGTCATCGCACGCTCTCGAAGCGCAGGCACAACATAAGAGTCCGGGCTAAAAGCGCCGCAAGCGCGCTGCCATAGGCGGTGAGGAACGCCGCAAGACAACGTCCCGACAGTGACAGGAGCGGTGAGAGCTGAAACCATTGATGCCCGCGCCAGGCGGGTCTTGCATCTGGGTGCTTAAGCGCGGCTGCTTGATGACTTGTTGGGGCCAGTGCAAGCGCAGGGGCAGTCAATATATAAACTTGAGGGTCGCATTGTAATTCTGGCCTTGATTTTCTTACGGTCTTGTATGACATAGTACTTAGACGTCACTGTTCTTAAGCACCTTGACAGCTATCTTCTAGGGAGACGGAGAGGTGGAAGAGGAACGAATGAAACTTGAGGACGATGATGAGTAGCTCTTGGTTTTGCTTGAGTCTTGTACATCTTGAGGAGCTTGAGTCTTGTGCTTCATTCCTTGTTCATTCCACTACCAGACTTTTCGGGGCGAGTATTGACACGAGGACAAACACAAGCCGCATGGGAGGATCTTGAGGGCTGCTTGAGTAACGGCGGCAAGGAAAGCGACCGAGGGGGAGGAGGAGGGAGGGAGGGAGGGAGGGAGCAGAGGGACATGAAAAGAGCAACGAACGCCCCATCAATCACCAACCAACGATCACGAGTGCGATCAACAGCGCACGGACCATCAAGTTGATCAAAGACCGTGGCAGCGCTTGGGCAGCGCTCAAAGTACACCAGACGTTATAGGGCAGTGTTCCCCCATCAAATTCTCGTCAAAATCTGCCTCGACATCTGCACATTGTATCCCCGTTAGGATCCGTGCCTGGGAACGCAGCGAGCGACTGCCCTATAACGTCTGGGAACGAGACTAGAAAAGCCGCGGTAAGCCACCAAAAAAGGACTTGTCAATTTGCTGATGTGACTCGAAGTTGCCGCCACACTCTGCTTGGAATTCCTGCACAACGCATGCACCAAAGCAATAAACCCTCCATGTGGTGCCATCTTCTTAGGAAGCGCAATCGACCCGACACATTTCCGGGCCACGTGCCGGGTCCATCATTTTGTAGACCATTGTGCGCTCAATTGGAATATTGGTGGCTTGCTTTCCATGTGCTCCGACAAGTAGAATAACAATAAATAATCAATTAACTAATATATTCTCAAACAATCGCGGTCACGAGCTTTGAGATTTGCCACCGCCGAGACTTCCTCCCTAACCCTACCTACTCTGATGGAGTCCACCAACCCCGCAAAAAGCTGGTGCAGCAGCTGCAAGACGTCGAAACCGGCGACAAACGAGTTCTTTACCATTAAATTGGGAAATTGTCCGAAAACCTGTCGTGTCTGCAATCAGAAGAAAGCCGACAGGAGGAAAAAAACAGCAGGGGCTTCTGGGGAATCCTACCACGCAGATGACGACGACGACAAGAACGAGGAGTCCGACCTCGGCCATTTCACCTTGGAGGAATATCTTACCATTATTGCTATGGACGAGACTGCGCGATCATTTTCTGCGCTGGTCAATGTGGAGGTCCTTCACCTGAAAGGACGAGATCTTGTCGACGCGATTGCTCTGGAGGTGTGGCAGTGTGTGGGGTACCGATACTTGTAAGTGACCTATCACTCGAGCTCTACCACCAAATTTATGGGACTCACAGATATAACAAACAACGTACTTCGAAGAAAACAGGCGCCATACGCTTCTCGTACCACTGTGCCCAGAATGCAGACCGTCAACACAAACCCAAGAAACACGATGATGCAGAGAAACACCGTACCTCTCGTCAGATGGAGTGCTTTGATTGCGACGGCTGGCTTAATATTACAGTTAGCGACGAATCTACCGAGGCGTTAGTACATTTCAAACACGAGCAAGATCATATTCCCTACTGTAGCATCGACGTTCCGTCAGCGGTTAAAGAGTTTATTGGGGCTAATCCTAACTTGAATACGAGCCAGGTCAGTAAGATGATAACATATAAATTCGCAATTCGCAGTACTAACCGTTGTTGCGACGTAGATCTGGAATCATGTCTTGACACTCCCGCAGTATCAAGACCGCACCAAAATTCCCTTCTCGCGGCGTGCGATCTACACCCTTTGGGCAAAAACGGATCGTGAAAAATGGAAGATAGACGACGATGAGGTGGAATCTGCCATCAAGATCATCAAACGAGCATCTACAGAGCAGACAGGAACTCACGATGGTCACCCCATATTTCGTGCAGAGCCAATTGTACTGCCTTCGGTTGAGGGCTTCTCTGCGGTTGCGTTCGCTCTCCCGAGTGTCCTGCAAAAGTGGGGCGGCCAAATTCGTGAGATTGCTATGGATTCCGCTTGTAAGTAATGATACACCCTCCCCGAAAAACCGCTGCTTACCGGATTATATACAGGGGAGACTAATAAAAGTCAATTTGAGCTGTTCGTATTCATCGGAGAGATCTCAGGGTCCGGTTGCCCGTTGGCGTACCTGTTGATCAAATCTGAAAAGAATAGCGCACCGAATAGTCAGCAAAAATATCTCGAATCAATATTGGCGCACTTGCAAGATGAATGGGGTCTTCGATTCCTCACCACGCTCTCGGACAAATACTGGCCCGAAATTAATGCATGTCGCGTACGTGTTCCCGACGCCAAACACCAGCTGTGCTATTGGCACGCGGTCCGAGCTGTCAAAACACGGTTAGCAATTCTCAAACGTCGACCGGCACATTACAACGTCCTTGAAGCACGTCTCGAATTCCCGGCTATTGACCCTGACTTCGTTCCGGTTGGCCAAGAAACAAAGCCTACACCGGTGAGTGGCAAGGAGGGAAATACCAAATCACGACTCACTTCCGCTTAGAAACCCAAAGTCCCTACGACAAGGATTCCTTTCCTCAGACTACGCTTCATGGGGGAGGTACTCAATCCCTCACCTGTCGTCACTGCAGGGCCTAAAATCACCATCAATCGAAAGACAAGTCATGCGGTGAATGCTTCGGACACACCGGAAGAAATTTCGACTGAAAGCGACGCGGAAGGCGAGGATAGCGAAGATGAAGATGGGGATGAGGATGTTGAGGCTATAATTCGGAGTGAAGAGCCTGAGCGCACTGACATCCCAGATTACATGTGTGAGGCTGGGGAGAAATCCACGCGTGACGCCGACTACGTGTTTTGCCCCGCGGTTCATCGTGCCCAAGGTCTCCGTCTCTTCAGGCGTCACCTCTGCCGACACCCCTTCTTCCCTGAGAGGAACGGAAGCCACTCCACAGCCGAGAAAATCCGGCGGGAATGTGTGCTCGAAATGTACCGCTTCTGCAAAGAGCGAGATTTGCGCGAGGTCTGGGGCTATATGTGGAATAGCTGGTATTGTCCAAAAATGTGGCCACTGTGGGCGCGCAGCGGGGACCCGGACCATCTATCGAGGCTGCGGACGACGATGACTGCAGAGAACACCTGGAAGCGAATAAAACACACGCACTTGCACAACCTTGTCCATCCTCGACTCGACCAGCTCGTCCACATTCTCATTTACGAAGTCACTCCCGCAATCGATGCCCGGATTGTATACCTTGATCCGACGTTCCGTTGGGGCCGTGCACGAGAGGAGACTACCTGGCAAAAGGGATTTCACGCAACTTGGAATGCCATGCTGAAGAAGCCACTTAGCGGGAAGAAATACGTGACGAACGTTAAACGGTGGACCTGTTCCTGCGGTCAGCAACCATATAACACATATCACCTCTGCAAGCACCTTGTCGATGCCGTTGGAACGCCCTCCAACAAGTTCTGGGTCGAGATTTACCGCCGTCGAACGATGCCAATCTACCGTCACCCGGAACTTCATCCGATCGGCGAGGAAATAGGAAGCTACGATGATGTGGATGAAGGTGGTATTTCTGAAGGGGATGATGTCGTGTGGTCGGGAGATAAAACAGTACTGAGCTCGGGTTTATGGAGGGATGTCGGGAGGGACTCTCTCTTGGGGAAGCGTGTGAGACAGTGTTGGCCCTAAGGCCTAAGGCCTTAACCGGCTTAAGGCTTAGGACGGCCTTAGAGTAAGCCTTAGAGCTCCAGAGAAATTTCTTCCAGACCTTAGAGGCCTTAGGGCCCGGGCCGAATTTTTCCGTATTGCAGCGAGTTGGCGGCGAGTCCTTGCAGATTTTTCTCTCCGCTTCTGCCCATGGCTTCCACTGACTGGATTTCGAACCCCCTCAGGCTGAAATATTCTCACCGGGATTCAACCAGAGATCCAGGATAACATCCACTGGAACAACATTGGAAAGCCCACTGTACAGGCTGCATTAAGCGGCATTTCAACCACCACCGAAGAGCGGTGAACCAGTGGGGCCCTTAGTGCGCTATATCTTGCCCACACGGCATCCCAGAACGCGAAATTTCGAGAGATGGGCAGCGTGGGAAAAACTGAACCTAAGGCCTTAAACGGAGGCCTTATCCTAAGCCTTAGGCCTTAGTAACCCTTAGGGAGTTTCAAAACTGCTGTTAAGGCCTTAAGGGCCAACACTGGTGTGAGAGAGGAAGGTGACAACACTGGACGTCACGGCGCCTGTGACAGCTCCCAAACTCCTCGGCTTGATGGTCAAGATGATGCTCCAGCGGCTTTCGGAGACCCACACTCTGAAGATGAAGATGAGGCGGTAAGCAAAGTCCCATCTTAGATGAGACAATGAAGGCTAATTACAGTGTTTTATTTTAACACAGGAGCAGCGCGCCAAGCTGAAACAATGCGCCAAACTATGGAAGGAGGCAGCGGAGATTGCTACAGAGCAAGCCGAGTCCGGAAACATGATCTGGGTCAAGAGCATTTTGCGGAGGGGCCTTGGACACGACCTTGAGGATTTGGTGAAAGACGTCGAAAATTACAGGAACGCGAACAGAAACCGTCAAACAACGTGGGCGATGTCGGGTGATCGCCACGAACGCCGTCGACGCGAGAATACTATGGGATTTGTATTCAAGGAGTCAAATTAGATTGGACTTATTCAGGCAATGTGCGCTGCGAGAATTCGTGACTCAATCGCGAGTTTTGCCGCGTCCCAGGGAAATAGTCGCAATTTCAATATTTTTATTGTTTATTGTTGGAATTCACACCATATATGATATATAAGTACTTATCGAAAAGCCTGAACTGCTTCCGAGTCGCCGACGTCCTAATACTGAAGACAATGGCAAGGACAATGGCCATTGAGAGCCATCGGCACATCGGCATGGCACGTGACCCGGAAATGTGTCGGGTCATTTGCATTTTCTCATCTTCTTTACCTCGCGTATCCTAACGTATTCGAATTCACCAGCCGCATCCAATTAATTACTTAATTTGTGCTCTCCGTTACGGTTTCACCCAAGTTCCACCGCCTCCGATTCAATTATTTGCCTTGTTCTTTCTCTGCACGCTGCAAAGTACTAACAGAACGGCAGAGATACAGCTGTTTTCAGAAAAGAATACGGGTTTTGATGAGTGTTGGAGCCTCGTTTTTGCTTACCTTTGTTTGACGGTGAGTCTCTCTTCCGCAGCGTTCCGCTCCACTTTGTGCGTCATAGCGTGATACGCGGTGTGGTGACTCCACTTTATTTAGGCGATTCAATTTCTTTGTCTCTCTCTCTCTCTTCTTGAATTACTTCTACATGTCAAACAACCAAACTTTGTCGCACTACCGAGAGCACACTCGGCAACCAGATGGATGGACTGTCCTTGCTCCACCACTTGGCGAGCACCAGTGTGACTCCCTCCTCATCAGGAAAATGTTTTTGAGCTGGCGCGTCTGGCGCCAGGCCTGCCAACAGCGCCAGCACGCCAGAATCGCTCCTGGCGACATAAAAAGATAGACGGCCCCAGAAGCGATCCTGGCGCCAGAATCACACCAGAATGTATATTTGGCGCCAGCACAGCACGTCTTTTCTGTCCTTATATCGCGCTCACGAACCGCAGGATGGAAGAGAAACAAAAATATATTCATGCAGAGCTACCAATACAGAGTACTGAGCTACTGCTTGTGTCCACGATCTACTGTCCAGAACAAGCGGCGAGCGCGAGGACTTCCCGCCAGGTGCTCGCACGGCACGCGTAAGCACAACGTCCGAGGGCAGCTTATGTATCTTGAGTAGGAAGTCAATGATCTACTTGGAATTTTCGGACTACGTATGACGTACCAAGCTCCTACTCATTTGAGTCCCATCCGCCCCGAACCGTTATATACTGTTGCATGTTGTCTTCTGCGGCACAAGATACAATATATCATTGGCATGTGTGCGCACGGACAGCGCATAGCCACGTACCCAAGTGCAAGTCTTGACCGTGTCAATAGAAACGGGGTCAGAGGATCCGCGAGTGCACCTGCTGGAGTCGTCAACTGGAGGGACCGGGAATATAAGGAGGTAAAGACGTACCTTTTAAAGGACAGAACGCCTGTGGGATAGTCAGTAGAATGCCAAAAATGTATCTACGCAGGTGCCACAGGCGGCTGGGAGTGCAAAACAAAGCCCAACTGAAAGTGAGATGAGGGGAATGAGAGGTATATAGAGAAGAGGCCCGAGGGAGCTCCAGAGCCTTAAGGAAGCAAGCCGCGCAAGCCAAAGCGAGAGAATTTGCGGATCCAGGAAGGCGGGGCACCGAGGGCTAGTGGGTCTTCAACAGGTATATGACAGGTTTGACGAGGTTTAACGGCCTTGATACGTTGATATGAGGAGCTTGACGAGAGGACATAGAGGCGAGATGGGGGGAAAGAGCAAGAGACGTGGCGATGGTTGGCATCAAAATCACGCCATATCAACAACACGTGCATCGGAGTTTAAAAGACTTAGAAACATTTTGCCCTCATCTCGATCTCTAAAGCTTCAAAATGGATTACTGCGCCTTTCTCTTCAATTCCGAACCATTGCAGGCCTAAATTGAGGTCTTAAATAACTTTGAGTGAGGTAGCAACAAAAATCAAATCAATCAATTCTGGCGGACATTCTGGCGTGAGCTGGCGAGATTCCGCCAGCAACGCCAGATGCGCCAGCTGCACCAGCCCGCTCCAGCACCCGCCAGATGAAAAACATTTTCCTGATGCTCCGCCTCCGGTGGCGTCGTGGAGACACGTGGAGCAACTATGACAGAAGCGGAGCGGAAGAGAGACTCGCCGTCAAACAAAGGTAGGCAAAAACGAAGCTCCAACACTGTATCAAAACCCGTATTCTTTTCTGAAAACGGCTGTATTTGAAGCTCCATCTCTTCGTGCACTGTCGACATCTGGATGCGAACTATGTTCGTTTCGTTCCGAATTGCCTGACCGTTTTATTCATATTGGGAAACATAGAGGCGGTGAAGTTAGGGCAATGCCGCAATAGTTCCGCGTACGGATCTTACGGCCGAATGATTGCCGGCTGATGAAGTGTCCGGGGTCACGACCAGGAGTTTTGGTAAAGTTTTTACTTCCCTTTGCGTTTTCGACGAAAAATGTAAAAATGGTCGACTCATGCCCCTCCGCCGCTTTTGGCGGGGAAGCTGTATCTCCGTAGGTAAAAATCGCAAAAATCTGCAAAAACTGGATTTCGAACTCCCAACCATTTTCAAGATTTCCCTGGACCGAGTGTACAAAATTCGAGTATTTCATTTCTCCTTCACTACGTCGCCGAAAAAACACAGCCACCGCGTCACTACCGCATCACGTCGCCCGTCATTCACATGGAGCTTGCATGGAGCTTGCATGGAGCCCTTTCATTGACTCGTTCCGCCTCAGATCCCACCTTGCCATCGCACCCCCACGTCGACGGCTAACCCCCCATTCCAGAGTTTGGTCGCGCACCCATCCAGGCCTCCCATAAAGTCGAATTTGGTTCCATCTAGAGACTTGAAGTGGACACGCGGAAGCCCAACAAAAAGATGCGCGAGTGGTACTCTGGATTCAGTTCAGTGAAGATCGAAACAAAATAACTATTACTATTAGGCCAGCTGAGGGCACAGACCCACCTCTGAGTCCCAAACATCTAGCTTCTTTCAAAAATCAATCCATCCCCTCGTCCGAAGCACTCACCGCCCGCACGTGGCTGTACGATGCAGAAAAAGATTTGACGCACATCAATGAAGCTTCAAGGATCCTCGACTCCCGTCGTAGCGCCCTATTACCTCTGATAGACACTTATCGTGTGGCTCTGGCACCGCATAAAACCCTTCCAGTCGAGATCATCCGCAAAATATTCATCTTGTCCGCAGATTGTTGGGGCAGACCCAACCTGAACCTCGTTGTGGTCCCACGGCGTTCGCTGAGTGTCCACCTGGACATCCGCCTCATTCTATCCCGTGTCTGCTCCCACTGGCGAACCGTCACACTGGCAACGCAGGAGCTCTGGAACGATATTCGGGTCGACTTCAAGGACGGAGACATCACGCGCCTGCTGAACGCCCTTGATATCTGGCTTTCCCGCAGTGGTGAGTATCCATTGACATTGGAGATCAAAGCGGCGGGACGTGATTATGGCTTCCTGCGACTGCTCGTCCAGTATTCCGGCCGAATTCTCAATCTAAATGTCGATCGTCTTCCCTTCCCTAACGCCTTTTTCGCATTGCCCAGCGGGTCGGTCGATCTGTTGGAGGCTCTCGACATGGGTATTTCCGACAATTCCGATGAACTCACCCGGCTTCTCAGCCCCATGTCTGTGTTCGTCCAGGCGCCTAGGCTCCGTTGCGTCACGTTGCACTCATGGAGAGACTCAATCGGGCTCAGTCTTCTTGGGATTCCATGGCACGGTCTCACCGAGTTGAACATCACATCAATGTTTTCTCCCATCTCCCATTACTATTCCGCTCTTCAAGAGTGCCGGTCCCTTATTACAGCACTTATTTCCGTGGATTCCGACGGCAATGGGATCCTTGAATGCGCGCAGTCGGATATTGCCCTGTCCCAGCTCCGGAGGTTGACTGTCAACGCCGACTGTCTGGGTAGTGCGGCCCGATTCCTCCAAAATCTTTCACTGGACTCTGTCATACAGCTCTCCTTGGAAGTGAGGGGGAGTTGCTCCGGACCGATTTCCCTCGTCCGTTCATTGCCGGCCCTTCAGCAGTTCGCTTTGGAGTTGATCCAAGACTGTGCTCTATCGAATTCAAATATAGTCTGTGGCTGCGCGCTTGTTCCTCGGTTTTCGACCTGTTTATCGACTATGCCTTGGCAAACTCGATTCTGGACCAAATAGCCGACGGAACCCTACTTCAGAGTCTTCGAGTCATCAGCGTTTTGAGGGCGGACCCCGGTGTTCTGCTCACTACACTCCAGAGTCGCCGGAGCAGTACTATCTACTCAACCATCACCGCGGCTGGTGCCTGGCCAACCCGGGGATCAACGAACGAGGAGATTGAATCATTTACTGGATTACTGACCTCCGGCATATTCGTGGCCAGGGAAGGCAGCAGGAGCCGCAAAGAGGTGCGTTGTCATGACCAGTATGTTTGAAATCTGAGGGACACTGACTGCTTCACTGCTGGTAGATCGAGATTACGGCTCAGGCCGATTTTGAGGGTGGACGGGGTTTCTTTGGCTCTCCGCTCTCACAACTTCCCATTTGATATGCTATCGATACTATTGTTGTCATACCTGCCTAGCAGTATACGTAGCTAGCTGCAATCATGTTATGCGTGCTTCTCCGCGAATTCGAGTCGGTCATCGTACCACCTATAATACTCGTTGCGTTGGCAGGCTTACTTAGTGCTGGGACGGTTCGGTTCGGTTCAGGTTCAGGGCACTTTGCTCTGAACGCTGAGCCTGAACCTGGCGTTCGGTTCGGCTAAACATCGAACCTCGAACCTGAACACACGTTCAGGTTCGGTTCGGCGTTCGAACGCGTTCAGAACCTGAAAAGTTCGGCCATCTCGGCGACCTCAAAATCTGTCTAGGATCGTGCCTAAGAGTCAATTTTGGTGGGGAGCAGGTGAATAAAGCCAACGAGACTCACTGAAGAGTGTTCTCATTACTCACAGACATTATTATCCTCGCCAACCTTACTTGCCAAAGTGAGACATAGGGTCATACAACACTTTAAATGCGCCGAGGCAAAGAGCGATGTTGAATCAGCTCCAATTAACTGTAGGTTTCTTCAAATGGTCCAAGTGAGTACCCTAATTGGTGCCAGGGACCCGGAAATGGCTGGAAATTGACTCAATACACGGACTTTCAGGTTCGGGGTTCGAACCCGGTTCGAACGCGACGCATATTCCCGAACGCCGAACCGAACCTGGCGTTCAGGTTCAGCAATTCACTGAACCTTGAACCTGAACGCGCGTTCGGTTCGGTCAGGTTCAGGTTCGAACCGATTGCTTGAACCGAACCGTCCCAGCACTAGGCTTACTGCTATGTCGAAACACTGCCAACTTGACCGTCAAATTCTAAAAACGTTATTCTCACTCTGAAGTATCACTGACGACTAGTTCGCCAACAGGGCCGTTCCGCGACTCGGGGATAGATATGAGATCTTTTTTCGCTCTTTATTATCAGTCTGTATCTTGATTCCCAAAATTCTGGGCACCCACAAGGCCATAGTCCGCAGTTATGGCCTAGTCCCAAGTTCTCAACGATAGGTCATCAGCTTATGATTCCAAGTCCAAGTCTCAAGTCAGCAGTCGAAAATGATCTCGGCATGCTCGGCATCGCAGCCACGAAGCAATTCTCACGCATTGGAACTCAACTAAGAGGCACTTGTACCGCTCATCCAGATGAAATTGCTCTCCAAAACTGTTCCAAGATGTCTTTTGAGTTGTATTAACCCACAATTATAACTTGTATTCTTGCAGCCATGCCTGTAGCACATATATACCTGTTGGTTTTACTTGAGAAATGGCCTTAGGCCTTTTCAGATATGAGGTTTATGTGCCAAAACTTTTACTAAAATCCCGAGCTTTCGCCCTGATACAGTGAAAGTCATTTATGTGCTCCAATTTTATGTTCCTGGTCAAAAACAAAGACTCAGCCCTGCTCTAGATGGCCATAGGGCCTTGTATGATATGTCAGCCACCTGCAATTATTGGAGGAAACTTTAGTGTCGGTCTTTCACATTTTACGAGACTGATAAAGTCAGAACAAACAGAATTTATACCGAATTGAAAACAGTTATTTGAATTGAGATGCACTGCAAAACTGTGGGGGAGCCAATGGAGATGCCTATCAGTAAAGCACTTCTGTCGTATTCCAAGTTTATCAACTCTCCCGCACTTGTTTAAGGATTTTTCATTGAGAGACGTCGAGAAATAGGGGCGGATCTCCCGCTTAAGCGATCGGCACGTCTCGGGCCGAGATCAACCCGTGATCGGGACTGAAGACTTGAGAGTCAGACTTGCACCGAAACTTGGACGTGTGACTCAGAATAAAGAGCGATAAATAATGCCATGATAGAGGATGAGCAAGGAGAGGAAAACTGAAACCGAAAGTGGTAGTTATGGAAATGAGGTTTGAAGGCCATTAGCGTAAGTCATATGCATACCAGGCCATGATCCAATGGTACATATTCCTAGGTGTAGTAGGACACGGTGACAGAGCGGTCTGCCAGCGCCATTAGCGCTGTTCGAGGGGCCAGAACAGTGGGCTGGTCGGCAGTTGCATTGCTTCATGGAGGAAAAGACATAATTCTTTATTCAGCATGCATTGAACATGATTCTGAAAACAAATGAGACGACTCCCGGGTTCGCTCAAACAACGCGGGATCCTTGTGCACAAGGTCCTGGTGGTCACAGCCGAGGGAATTTCACCGGAGAAGACCCTCCTGTTAAGTGCATCGAGATAAATCGGTTGGTAGGGAAGACTGGAGGATAACATTGACCAGAATTTATGGCATTATTTATCGCTCTTTATTCACACGTTTTGTGTTGGGTCATAGGTCTAGGATCGTACCCATTTTCGTCCGTAGTCCTTATGTTGAAAACCTTACTCTTTGTCCATGGTCCCAACCCAACAGTCACAAGTTCACAGCACCAGTCATTACACATCGCGTTATAGGTCGCATTTTGACTAAATCATGGGCGGCATGTCGGGTGCAATTGGACCATGGTCGGCCCAATTGGGTAGTCCCTCTTCCACGGCTTACGATGAACCGCGACCAAGGCCGACTGTCGATATTAGCATGGCCCCATGCAAGAGTCACCCATGAAGACATCCACCCACATTCGGCGGAGTATTTGAGGGAGCTTGGTGGCTCTCTGCGCTGGCATCTTTCCTCCGCCGTTCTCCCTGAATCCGCAAGAGAAAAAAGCTTTCTATAGATGTGAGCGGGCCTCGACCTCTTTTCTTTTCTTTTCCTGACTGCATGTTTTTTAGCCTTCAATGACTGACCTGCAAGAACTGCGTGAGCTCATGCAGTTTATGCGCCAGTTTCGCCAACAAGGGGCTGCTTCAAGTGCAATGCCCACTCTCCCAATCGCGCCGCCAACGACCCCCGTGCCTCCGCAACCCACAGCCACTCCACCTGCAGCACCTCAACTCCCGGAAACTCGCAGACAAGTCCCCGAGAGTAAGCATTGCCTTCATTTTTATTTTCTTTGGCATAATAACTCCTCCCAGCTCCAATTATTCACCGATACCAGACCCCGCGGTCTGCGCCAGTCCCTCTCGTCGCACCGGCCTCGTACCAGACCTTCTTGGGCATGTCCACCCTCGCTCCGTCGGCGGCGTCGCTGAACACGGGACACGCCAACCAGGACCGTATGCTCTCGGCCAACGCAGTGCTCCCCCGTGGCCCAAGCTTGGTGCGTAGGCGCCCGCGAGGTGTCGCGAGGCACCCGCCTTCCCTGGTCCGTCGGGCGCAGATAGATCAGTGCTTCGTGGAGGGCGCATCTGTTCCGACTATTCGAGTGCTGTCCATTATTTACCCGCCGCATGTGAGTGACCATTTACAAGGTTTTCGGCTTCTGTTTAATATTTTTTCAGGACCCCGAGGCCCCTGACCAAAACTTTTACGTCTACCGACTCCTTGCACCCGACTTTGTCGACTACCTCGATGCGAACGACCTCGCATATCGCTATGAACTCCCGCTCACTACGCCCGTCAACCAGCTGTTGGAGACCGTTGTCGCTGACATGGCAGCCTCGCCCTCGGGATATATTTTCCAGGCCGCCCGCCGCACCAACAATGCTGCAGTGATCACCACCCTCCAGCCGCTCGCCTTGATCTCCAAAGGCCGCGTCCACAACAACCAGGTCCGTGCTCGTGTCCAGCCCATCGTTGCCGACATGACCATCGGTAACCTTGCCGCGGATCGCAACCGCTTTGCAGGCGACGTCTGCATCGCAGATGGACGCTTTATTATTCGCCTCGGTACGTCTTTTTCTCCTGTGCTGCTCCAAAACTGACCTCACTGTAAATAGCCGTAATGGCCTTCCCACTCATCAGCATCGACGACGGCGGCCGTCGCCACACTTGCATTTATAACCGGATCTATTCGCTCTTTCCACGCGATGCAGACGGCATGGGGCCTGATTTAGAAGACACCTCGGGCGGGGAGTCCTCGGACGATGGAGAGGGGGTTGCAAGGCAGCTTTGGGTGAGTAGTATATTCCCTGTAGGACTCTCTGACTTACATCTTCTTCAGCCAGCCCGCGCGACCGCTGCACCTGCGGTACGGACCACAGGTTCAAGCACTACAAGGGTCACCCGCGCCAGTGCCAGTCAGGCGCTTGCAACCCGCGAGCCACTTCTCGCACCAACCCGGCCTGTCACCCCATTCGTGCTCTTCGATGCAATGCCGCTCCCTGCTTCAATATGGAATGAAAATTCGACCTTTGTGACCTACTCTGCGGGCACATACAGCCAGGACCGGTTCCTCAATGCCATCTTTCAGACTGCAACGAGCGAACTGCGCGACCTTCCTGTGCTCCGAGTACGTGGACGAGACTTGGATTCCGCTGCCGATCACTTCACCAGCCTCCTGGATGCGGCGGGTCGACGAGGGGATTATACGGACTTGCTGGTTCCCGAGAGGGCTTTTGCGCTGTGAGATTTATTGTCTTCGTTATTCGATACAGATTCTGATTAAATTTAGGACCGTCGATTCCGCTGTTGGAGAAGGGCTGGAGCGTGAGGTCATGTGGATGGTCTTGCGCCGTTTCCTTAACCAGGAAACGGTGTGGTTCCACAGGGGTGCGGGGGACTTTCTTACCCTACGTACATTGTTTCCCGCCTCTATCCCGGCCCCAGCACAGCGACTCATCGAAGCAAAGCGCCTCGGAGCCATCTGCGGCCTGCTGATGGTTTTTGGCCAATCCCCGACGCCCATTAGTCCCGCGATCTTCCAGTACATCGTTCACGGGGGGAATCTTCACAGTCTTCGCCCTTCATTCATTAGCGAGTGGTTTAGGGACCTCCGTCTTTTCCTCCTTGAATTCCACGAGATGGGCCCGGAGGACGATCTGACTCCATTGCAGTCGGAGCTCATCGCATTCTTGGATCAGCAGGTGTGCAGCTTCATCTCCACTTTTTTTTTCATTGCCTAATCTACGTACACTTTAGCCATCGACTTTCCAAACCCGTGATCTCGCCACTCATCTAGTCTCGGCGTAGTCCTCCTCTTCTGGCCTACCCTGGCAGACACGACTTTCGACCATCCAGAGCTCAAGAGTTTTGCTGAAGGGTTCCTTCTCCCATGCCGCAATGGCTTCGACTTGGGCAAGGTGGGTTCTCGTCCTGCTCCCTTCGATATATTACTGAATGATTCCAGGCCATCCGAAATTTTGAGGGGGGTTCCGAGACCTTCCTTTCCCTCATTGCGACATCATACATATCGTCGGCAGACGCCGTGCTCCCCCACATCCAGGCCATTGTCCCGCCCATGCTCAGCACATATATTGGGACCCTCCGCGACTACACCGGTGACATTACCCTCACGTTTGCCATGCTCGTGGAGCGGTTCCTTCGTGGCACTGGCACTCCTTGCCCAGTTCAGTTCCAAGCTGCACGAGGCACCTTCCACCCTATCGTTGATCTATCGCGCATCGACACCCCTGGATTCCGCCCTCAAGTCCTTGTGTGGGCAGCGACTGGCTCGCCCTTCATTGACCCTACTCTAGGCCGCATCTTCGTGAGTTTCTATTATTCACTTTGCCCTCTCTGTTCTGATTTTTATGCATAGCTTGGTCCAGTTGGCACTCAAGACCCGATGTATGCCGCTCCTGAGCATCGCGAGATGCTAGCAGCCAATGGGACCTTTTCTTTCCGCACATGCATTCGTACCGCCATGTACCCTGTTCAATATGTTCTCCGACTTGCTCAAGGACAATATAGCCCAGAATCGGAGCCCGCTGACTTCCAGGAGGCCTTTGACTTCTGGTTCTTGCGACAGTGCTTGCTCGGGATTGGTCGACACAATACTGTTTGAATATCTTGCCTGTAAACTTGTACTACCACACCTATGCTTTACTGATTAGTTTGATTGAATATACTTGTTGTTCTTGACTCGATCTTTTGCTGCGGGTCTTTAGAATGGGACTTACACTGCACTTATTTTTCTTCTGGCTGCAGACGACATTCCATGACAAATTGTACAATCTCGTTGTTTCAGCCTACTACCATCACCGCTCCTTGCACCCAAATCTTCATGCTCAATTCTTCGTTGGACCGGTAGGACTTGCTAGGAATTTTGAGCCGCGCATTGGCAAGGTAGAGAAAGAGTGACATGACAAAGATCACCTGACCTTTATCACACACCTCTCTCTCTCAACAAAACCACGCCCTCCCAGTCCACAACTCATCGCGGTACGCGTTTTTTCGCGTTTTTTGTGGTCCTCGTTGCGGGCAGCATCAGCTGGCGTGCTAAGAATCGACACCCGGATCTGGCACGCCATGCCAGCTGGTCCTCTGCCCCAGGCGCCACCTCCCGTTATTTTGCCACCAGGATGTTTACTGACTCAATTTCTTCCAGATGTGGCGGGTATGTACCTTTCTCTCCTTAATTTTACATGCTAATACTACAGACTTGTAGGGGTGCGGAATTTTGCCGCTCAGTCTGCTGCCACTTCGACTTCATGATCAAGCCGCATATAGCATACTCGGTACCTAAACTCAGCTCACTAATAACGCCCCCGTGTTCTCTAATTCTCTTGTGCACAGCTCTTCCACCCGCCGGCTCTTTATATCCACCTTCATGATCGCCTCCAAGGTCATCTGCAATACAGAGTATATTGGCGCAGGGATGTTTACCTTGCGCGAGATTAACCAGGAGAACGAGATGTGCAATTATCTCGATTGGAAACTGACTACATATCAAGCGGGTAATTTAAAGTCACGGTATGTTTGAGCTCCTCGACCACTTGGATGAATACTACATTCCTTAAGTAGAAAGTATACGTGAGCCCAGGAAAAGAATACTAGAGAGAACAAATTGAACCTAAGAAACTAGCCGTAAACCCTGACGCCTTAAGTCCTCTTCCTCCCGTGTCAATTCTTTCATCCAACGCCGATATTCTGACTCGTTCTCGTGAAACGCCAAGCAACACATATAATCACAGCCGCAAGTGCATTTGGGGCAATGCGCTGGTAGTACGCAGTTACAATTGAGGTCAGGAGGTGTAGGGGAGCGTGGGCGAGGTGCACCGTATCCGTAAAAGGTGGCGCCGGGGATGGATTCGTTGTCCAGAGTATCAGAGCCTGGTTCCAATTCAGAATCAGACTCAGACCCGGATTCCGATTCGTCGTGAATTTCCAAGTTGCGGCGCATCGTGTTGGACATGACGGCGGGCCGTGGGCGTGGGGATGGCGGTCGTCGCTCATATTTGTGCTGGGTCTTGGCCATGAGGGGCCGCTGAACCCGCTCATCGTAAGCCTCCGTGCCGTCAGTCTCAATACATTTCCTGCCATAGTTGTTTTAAATGCAATGGAACCAAAAGGATGGGTGTACTTTGCACGCCTCAGGGGATCGGCAGCACGTATGGAGTCTCTATTCCTATAGGCAATGTTAGAAGTACACATGAGAGGAAGCTTTCACCGACGTCTCGCGGTATTTAGCTGCCGATCTTAACTGGCCTTCTTTCTGTGTCGTGGTTGGGGGGCGAGCACGAATTCTACGACATCCGTGAGGTCCCCAGTATAGGCAGCAACGCAAATGCGGCGCACCGGCGCATGCGCTCCTTCGCAGAGGCTCGCAACTTGCCTTTGTGTCTGCAGCGTACAATTGCTTCACACCGAACGTATGGAGGTTGCCCTGCCTACTTAGCTGCATAACGCGCGAGAGCAGCTTGCCGACGTGCACGCTTAGCTTCGGGATCGAATATAGTTTTTGGTCGGGCCATGTATGTGTCAAGAAAGTGGTGGAGGAGGAAAGAACACAAGCCGTATCTTGAAACATAGCCAAACTATGCTCCAAAACAGCGAGTTCGCGATAAAAACACATTATTTAAATCATACCTTGATTGCTTCCCAACCAAAAATTACGATTCTTTGAGTGAACACATATGTGTATCACCCGCAGGCCCAAATATTTTCAGGAAATTTCAGATCAAATGTCGACCGCAAAGCTTGAAATACAGCTTTGCCAAAAACCTCTCTTGATTCTTTCTAATCTGCCTCTAGACAAACCAGGGACCTCAAATACAAAATTTCAAGACATTTTGACGAGTGGGTGGCCAGGTATGAGCCCAACATTCAATCATTGATGCACTTGGTCTCAAATGTTACAGCCCAACTTCGGTGGATTGAGCTCTTTTATTCATTATGAGGCTACAACAGAGGTTTTGGCCATTATTCTACAGGACTCAAAAAAAGAAAAGGTACAGTATAAACGGCGAGAAAACCCGCCTATTAAGCAGCAACAATGACCATTACTGCCCTGATCCAATCTCACGCGTTCACCCCGCATCCCGCCCACTGTGTTGCTGCCCGAGCTCGTCACCTGCATGCGTCACGTCCTGTGATTTATAGATTAGCCGAAATATACATTCTTTTAAATCCTCCTTACCTGTGTCCGAGCCAAGTCCGATGTTAGAAAATAAGGGTATCTGTTTCGACAGCGGCCTGCATGTGCTGCAACTATCCATTATAAAGCCAAAAAGAAATCAGAACTATGCGGGCACAAAGTGAAAGAAGACAACACCCGTGCCAAGCCCACGCATGGCGCGATTGATTCGAGCCCTTAATTTGCGCAACGGGATGAGCTGAACAAAATTTGAATAGAAATCTACTAAGTCAGTGCGAAGACATTTTTAAAGCCTACATACCTTGCTCTCAAAGCTCGGGACTCGAAATGCGATAGCATTACGTCCAGGTCTTCAAAGAGAGTTGGGGGGCTGCTCAAAGACACTTCTAGATCTGCTGCTGCGAGAAAGCAGATGTTCAAACGAGATTATGACAGACAGATAAGTTACATACTTTGTAATTTGGCACTTGGGCGCGATTGATGAAATTCCTGGAGAGCGGCGGGATCAACGGGCCCATAGGCGATGCTGGAAATGAAATGAGCTGGTAGGAGTTAATAGGGTGTAAAATTAAAAACATATACCGAGTGCAAACCGATCCGAGCCCGGGCGAAGGCCAAGTGTGTGTGTGCATCAAGATTCAAAAGGGATGATCTCACAACTAGCCCAAGTCTCAGGAAAGTGTGCGACAAGGGGGGGGCATTCACGTGCCTTTGTATGCTTATAATGACCGTCTCGTACAGGTCCGGCGTCAGTGGGACTTATAATGATAAAGGAATACCGCTAGATGTTAAATGGCCAATAAATTGGGGGGGGGGAAAAAGTGGAAAATGTACACAACTACGGACAACGAGGACATGAGGGAGGGCACAAAATAGAACCTGTACATTGAAAGGCGCCATTAGATGAGGAAATAGAGCGAAAGGGCATGGGGGCCTTACTGTGTGAAGTTGGCACTTTGAAATTGTGGCCCGAGTGCAGATGGCTAACATCTTGCTAACACGACAATGCACTGAATGGAATGGTTCAATTGAGTTCAAAAATACTTTAATAAAAATACTTTGATAAAAATACCGCTAGTTGGGTTCAACGCAGACCGAGGATCGACTGCCTGAATTGAATATGACTTGTACACAAGTTAGGACGTGCTTGCCAGCCAAAAAAAAAGAATAGGAATGTGGACATACCTTAGCTAATCCATGTCTCAGCTCGAATGCAACCCCAGAGTGCCAAGTCGTGCTGGATAATGAACAAAGGCAGAAATCCAAAGGCTTCGGCCTCTGGATTAACCGTTCTTTAAGCAAATGCCTCGTCGGCAGTGCAATTGCCCCATGTAGGTTATCTCCATTCTTTCGCTCTCTTCTGTCGTCCTCAAGATCATAAATTCTTTCTCATTCAAAATTATCCCACTGCGGAAACTTCGCCGCAGTACTTTCATTTGAAGGCAGCCTTCACTGCCCCATTCGCACTGGCGGACCTCATCAATTGTCTCCTTCTATCACTGCGGCCTGCCTAACGTCGCCGGAACGGAACCAAAATCTTTCATCTGGCCCATCCCTACTGCCATCCACAAGCATACGCAGCCTAATTTGCCCCGCGGCGCAAACTTTCAGCTTATTAATGAGCCTGCGGCTACGTACGCTCCTGCGGATTCTCCACACATAACTGGACTGCATCGCTTGCCCTTACAATCGGTGTTCGCTCACTTCTCTGGTCGTCTTTGGTCCTCAAATATCTTGGTCTGCTACTGTTCGGCTTCTTCTGTGATTCTATGATGCCGTCTGGACTGCGCCGGTTGCTACACTGATCACTCTTTCGGTCTCTGCTGCCTGTTCCTTCAATTTGGGCACAAAATCCAAGCAATCTCATCTGTCTTCTTGGCTATTTGAGGTTCCTTTGAACATCTGGAAATATAAATGGTGATCTAGGGGATTCAAGAACCGCAACGAGCTACCCGACAGTACATTTCTTTTTTCTGCTGAGATCTCCTGTCGACGAGATTGTGCAACACATTACGATTCCCATCTCAATTCAATGGCTCCGACTGTTCCTCAAGGTGTTTCACTCACTCCTGTAGTCTCCATGGTTGCAAAGCAACTTCTCCGTCGATGAAGGCTCAGCAACCCATTTCTTCTCTGTATCATTGTGTATTTGTATTTCGCCTATGCTTGGAATAATATTTGTCTGACATCATCTTCCGGTCCGGGGGGTTGCCAGAGCGAAGCGGCGGCAGGTCTTGTATAGCAAGAAGGACGACGGTGGGCACTGCCACTGATTGGCATACATCGCCCATGTTAGGCTCTACCATCACACAGCCACTCGTAGAGCCTGACACGGGCGATTTCAGCACGAATTAATCCCGCTCCCCCATGCTCTCGGCAACCCAAGAATGCAGACAAATGGAATCTTTAATACCTTCAGGTACCTTCTATGAAGTCAAATCTGTTGAAATGGAACTGACCGGATGGAACAGAGCAATTCCTTATTTTGCATGTTATGGATACTAGGTGCGAAGCCACCTGTTATATACAATTGCCTGTGCTCAAATTTGTGCTTTATGGTCTACCCTAGCCCCAGGAACACTCGCATGGACCATCCTGACCCTCACTAGGCTTCATCATCAAGATTTTCAAGGAATATATGGCCAAAAATGCGAAATTCAAGAATCAAGGTACAGGTGCTAACTAAAGGTGCGGGTGCCCATTCCTTGTCGTGTTCCTCTTCCTTGACATCCCCTAGACCTATTGAGCAATTGAATCAGCAATCTGGACTCGCACTGGAGCTCACCGTCGAGATCTTTTATGGGACATATGGCCAGAAATGCGAAATTCAAGATCCAAGGCACGGATGCTAATTACGGGTGCCGGTGCCCATCCCTCGTCGTATTCCTCTCCTTAACATTTTCCTCAGGTTCAGAAATAATTGCATCGGTGATCCGGGCCCGCACTGCAGCTCACTGTCGAGTTTTTCGAGAAATATATGCCAAAAATGCGAAATTCAAGAATCAAGACACAGGTGCTAACTAAAAGTGCGAGTACCAATCCCTCATCGTATTTCTCTTCCTTGACATTCACCCAGGCCTATTGAACAATCGCATTGGCAATCCGCAGTACGCACGCACCTTGTTCACCCTGCGTGGCTTCAGCTCCCTCCTGTTTTCCTTTCTCTCTTGTGCAGCTCGTGTTCCACCTTAGAAACCCCGATCCCGACGTCACTCCCACGCGGCGTGTTCACGCCAACGAGCACGACAACGGCGATGACTCTCAAGTCCTAGTCCTCGCGCTTAATGACTACATTGCGAGGACGTGTGCGAGATGTTGCAGCGCAGGTACGTCGCTCGCCCGACTCAGGTACTGCTACTTACTTACTGATTCTCCTACCTTTCTTCAGCTTCTTACACCATCCCTGCTCGCGCGCTCGAAATTCGACCCCGCAAAATCGATGCAAGCGCCGAACAACGACGACGTGGGTACATAGCACCGACGCCGCTGTGCGCTTGCCTGTATCCACCTCCACCCGCCCCGCCCTTGGCCCGTACCTGCCAACCCCTGCCTCTGCATGCGTGGATGATATGAACAGGGTGCGTATATACGCACCTGATCTTCCCCATTCCTCTGATCCGCAACCCAGGTCTTTCCAGATCCTCACCCTGTCTATGGTGTTCCCGTCGCGTCTCCTTACCGTCGACCTCGTGGGCTGCAGACGGTGCATCGGCGCACACCGGTGATACAAATAAGGTGCGTATGTATGCACCTTCTCTTCCTTGACCCGCTTCCCGGGTCCTGTCCAGATCCTCCGACTGCATTCGCTCTGCGCATCCCGCCTCGACCTCCTTTGGTACGGAGCCCCAACTGCACTGCATGCCGCCGCCGATGAGACTGATAGTCCGACTCATCAGATCACTCTCCGATATATCCCCATTTTCTTTGACCTGCTAACGCGCTCCTTTTCCAGATCCCCTGGGCGCGCAAGCGCAGTGAGCGCGGTGCATGGGTTCCCGCTGCCCGCCCTCGACGTGGCGCGTTTGGGAGCCAGAGCCGTTGCTGCACTCGCAACAAGTCCGCCCGACGTGTGGGCTGATCTTGGGCAGCGAGCAATGAGATATAGGCGCCACGCGCAAGTCAGGCCGCATCGCACGTGCTCCCAGTGCCAACTCGCCACGTTGGGTGCGCGGATCGGAGCGTGCACATGGAACGGCGCTTGTACTGATCTTGTGCGGTGAGTTGGCAAGTACAGCGGGGCGGGGATGGTGTGTTGCATGGAATAACAGGGAGGTCAGCGTCGAGTTGCCGAGTCGGTGGAAGGCAAAGGACTCGGACTCGGACGACGAAGAATCTGTGGCCTCCACTTCATGGAACAGGTGCCAACGTCGTCGTGAATTGATGGGGGGTACATAAAAAAAATATTTTAATCAAACGGGAATCCTGTTTCGTGGTACTGAAGCGATTCTTTTACGGTAGCTGTAGATATAATGTAAATATTGAAAAAATACAATAGCCGTAAATGTAGTGCACACTGCGATAGCATACAGAGACCGGAAATACACGTAATTCTGAATATGGTGGTGTACAGTGAGTGAAAATGGGAGCAACAGACACGGAAAAGAGAAGAAAGTGGATTGAAGAAGCAGAGCAATATGGAAAGCAAGTTAGAAACCAGAGCAATAGAAAAAGGGGTTAAAAAGCAGAGACGGAATGCGAGTTAAATGGTACTGGGCTTCTGGAACGTGGAACGCGGGGACGGATGTGAGCGGGGTGCAGCCGGGCGAAGTGCTTGTTGATGTCGTAGACCCAGTTTTGGGATAATTTGGCAGCATGCCTTTCGGATTCGCCGGCGGGATGTGTTTTCTGTGGTGGATCTGGACGTTCACAAAATCCCCCTTCACCAAACATCATGACGAGCCCGTTCCAGGCCTCAAAGTCCTTTCGAACGGCGAGCTGAGCCTCGGGTGGATTAAGGCACGGGACACGGCTTTGCCAAGTGTATTGTGCCACGATGGAGCGTGCTCGCGAGAAGGATTTTGTCTTCCGGACAAAGGTGCGTGAGTTCCAGCCAAGGTGAGACACCACCTGCTGTGTTGTGAGGGTAAGACCGCCTTTGTAGTGAAAACAGAATGCCTCTTGGTCGCTTGCCAACCCGAGCACCCCAAGGATCCCGCTCATGGCTCGATGGTTCTGAAACATCTCCCAGAGAGTTGTGGCGGAGTTGTGCCACGCCCGATGCTGCTCAGCGAGCGTGATGCCCGCAACAAGTAGCACATCGGAGAGCTGCATGTCGGGAATCAGGTGCAAGCGGAAGTCGTCGTGAGCATCCAGGATGGTGAAAAGGAAGTTGTTATGGTCAGAAGTGGGAGATTCGGTATGAATGGGAGAAGAGATCGGTTCTGGGGATGGGATAAGGTGGAGGTCTGGAATATTGGGCCCCAGGTCTGGGTCTAAAGGATTCAGGTCAGATCGGCTCGGAAGGCAAGAAACTCAAAGAAAACAAGGCTCACCCAGCAAACCAAATGAGTGTTCGAAGTCGGCAATCTGAAATAAATCTGTATTGAGTGGGTCGGACTGTTGATTATGAGTGGCCATCGCAAGAGATGTGGATGAGGTTAAAAAATTATCCGGCGACGGTGAATGAGATCCTGGGAGGGAGGGGGTGGTTTCGCGGGATAGAATAAGAAGAAAGTGATAGGGCAGTCGTACACCGAGCATAATCCACACCCCCTTTGATGCCATGACCTCGGGCAAGGCCCATTCGCTCTGATGGTCAATCGCGTTGATCGGCAAATGAGGAGGAATATTTGGGGGGAGAAAACTGGAGAGAAGGCCCAATCCTTGGTTGCCAAAAGCTGGATTACCCCTCCGCTCATCGAAAATGGGGATACGTGTGGTGCGAAGGCAGATTTGTGTGCGCATATCTGTGTCAGTTAAAAGCGCGAATAAAGGCGCAGGGATCGTGTTGCGCTCTTCCTGGCACCTGGAGAATATGAAAGAGTACAGCAGCGCTCCTGTATCTATCCTCTGGACTGCTGTCAAAGGACAAACTGAAAGGGCCAAAGACGGCACAGAAAGGTTCAAAAATGTATGGGAATCGACCTGGGTGAAGGACCCTGTGCTCGAAAGGGCCACCACTGTGCACGACACGGCTTCCCAAGCCTCGGAAGCTGCCATACTGGCAACCTCAAATGAAAGAAAGTTGAGAAGTTTATTTTGTTTGCGGCTGTTGTCTGAACCCGTGCTCGTGTCTCACGCACAAGCCTCCATGTCGCTCACTGGTCCAGCTGCAGACGAGCTTTTAAATGCTTTCCGAGCACATTATCGCCGATATGAGAATGCCGTGCATGAAGCTATCGCGAATTCCACGGATGCGGTAGTGTTGTGGAGGCTCGGAGATGATCTGGATCAGTACCTCGGTTTGGTCAATGAGGTTAGTGCAGCACTGGGTATTTCAACTAAACTTACGAGATAAAACAGTACTCGACAATATTCTCCGATAGCGAACGAGAAATAATTTTACAAAATGTGGAGGCCATGCAAAACGACGTTCGATTGGCCTACCAGCAAGCTGTTGACCAGTCTCACCACGGCCGTCCCACTGTGGTCGAAATTGTACATACAGGTGGCCCCGGTCGACCCGCAGCTGTCATCAATCCGGATTTTTTGAGATGGGCATATTCCTTACGATCCACGGCCAGCATTGCTCGCTTTCTTGGGCTTGGTCGGGCTGTGGTGAGGCGGGCTCTTCTCGAGTACGGCATCGCCGTCCCACGCCATCAGGAAAATCAGAAACTGCCCCAGAGACCAAGAAAGACCAAGAAAGACATGAAAGATGCCATAGTAGACTGTCGTCTATATAGAAAGGTGGGAGGGGTGGATTTTGCTGCATAGACCACCATAGAGCCCACAACGTCTATGAGAGCTACGTAGACAGATAGTTGACATATACCTTGATAGTTCTCATAATGATCAACGGAAGACACAAGATTTTGAAAAGAAACCATTTATTTATAATAATATCGAGTACAGAAAACGACAAGTACATAAGGATCGTGAATGAGAAGCTAAACCCAGCTTACAGATGCCCGCAATGCTCAGACGTTTAAGGCTTGAATTTGAGTGGCTTGCCTTGGGGACGATGCGGAAGAAGAGGTTGATGACAAGGTAACGAAATTGGAGGGTTTGCGGCATTGATTTTGCGGTATGGGGTTTTGCAGTTTTGCCAGATGTTGCGGTGTTTTGATGGATGTGAGGCCTTGATGAGGTTGATGTATTTGAAGCCTTGAGGGGTTGTCCACAGAGGTGGAGCAAACATTAGTGCAGAATGGGCCTTGAGCTGGAGACGTCAAGAGTCCGCCATCCTGTGAATGCGGATTGACAGCTTGGGCAGGGAGGGGCTGCGGTCTGGTTTTTCGGACCTTGGAGATGCTTGCTGTCCCTTTGAGGAGGGTTCAATGGGCAAAAGCAGAGGAGGTGGTGGGGGAAAGGAAGGAAGGAATGAGACGTGGCAGGATCAACATTTGGCTATATTGACGTTGGGCGGTGCTTTTTGACAGTTCCGAGATTGCCGATCGGTAAACGGCGCTTGCCAAGCACTTGGCACAGCCTAGTTTTTCTCCCAAGTCCCGCAAACTGTCAATTTACTGTACGAGGTTCTGCTCTGGGTCTCGGCCTAGCAAAGGCTTTTGGAAACCTCCTAGGGGGGAAGTTCCTTTAACTTCAAAAGAGCTCTGAACAGGTCAGAGTTTGAATTAATAAGTCCTGCCGCAATTCAAACCGCCTCAAGCTGGTATTCTACGCTCAGTGCAAGTAAAATATTTTATTCTGACAATCAATCTGGTAGAGTAGCTAACCTGAAAGACATCTATAGACTATGGAATGTAGTCCTCGAACTTGCATAGTTCACCATAGACTATGGAATGTAGTCCTCGAACCTGTATAGCCAACCATAGACTGGTATAGCCCGACATAACGGGACCAAACGATCCAAAGATCATGAAAGACAATCATAGACCAAGATAACCACCGCCTGCACTTCATAGCATTTCGGGTTTTCCTGATGGCCAACAACCATCCACACTTGCCTTCGTTGATGAGCCTGCAGCTACCGCTCCCGAGGATGGCGCAGAATATTTGATCAATCCGGAACAAGAACAGGTGCCTGTAGCTTCATTCACCGGCCCACTGTCTGAAATATCAAATGACGACCTCGATGACCTCCTCATTCGTCTTCGCTCCCACTATCGCAGAGCGGGTATAACCATGTTTGATGGAATGTTACGTCGTCTCGGTCACCATGTACCAAGAGAGCGAATTCGGCAGGCATTAATCCGGGTAGACCCCGTTCAAAGAGTGTTCCAGCGGATCACCATCCGGCGCCGCACATACCATGTTCCAGGGCCTAATTCCCTTTGGCATCATGACGGGCAACATGGTTTGCTATTTGCGAAACTTTACGTTGATCTTTGCTCACAAGTTCCTCGCCAGGACTCATCCGCTGGGGAATCGTGATCCATGGGTTTATTGATGGATATTCGAGGCTCATCACCGGAATTTTAGCCAGCAACAACAACCGGGGTCAAACCGTCCTTGACCTTTTTCTGGCGGCAACGTTGCTCTACAGTATTCCGTCTCGCCTTCGTGGTGATCATGGTGTTGAGAATCTCATGGTTGCGGCGTACATGGAGGCTGTCCATGGAGAAGGGCGTGGATCGTATATTTGGGGACGGTTAGATTATTTCTTTTGACATCATTCTTTGTATTCATAATATCACAGGAGCGTACACAATGTGCGGATCGAGCGCCTGTGGGCCGATGTAACGGCACAAATTGGTGCTACCTGGGCCGACTTCTTCACCCTCCTCGAGGTCCGCCATGGGCTCGACATTAACAATCCGTGCCACATATGGCTGTTGCACTATCTCTTCTTGAACCAGATCAACCAGCAGCTCCGATTTTTCATGGAGTCATGGAACCAGCACCAGATCCGCATCCATGGTGGACCAAACCGCAGCCCCGCAGACATGTTTGGGTTCGATATGCATGTTAACGGTGTCCGAGGAACAGATCCGACCCCCATGAGCAATGACGAGTTGGAGGTGTTTGGCGTGGACTGGGAGGCGCTTCACGATGACACTCTGCTGGAATCACGGCAAGACAACAACCCCACGAATGAAGGTGCTACTTCGTGGATAGGTCGCCAGGGTCCACCTGAGAGCCTTAACGAAGTGTCTGTTGAGCTCCCTGCCGGACCCTTCACCCCTTCAGAGCTGCAATCACTGGAGAACGCAGTGGGCCACTTGGCCGGAGCACATGAGGATGTAACGGTTCCAAATTTGTGGACAGAGGCACTTATAGCTGCTCGACGGCTTCATAATGACTTGTTTTAATTATATATATTTGAAATGAACTGAGTGCGTGAGCATAATGGAGTGTACATTGCATTGAATGGTTCAAAATTACGGTAAAGATCCCTGCGAGGATTTAAAAAGCAACAATCTACCGGTTTCTGTTGATCATTGGTTTAAAATATTGTTTTAAAAACAGGCTACATGTTCTGTTCGATATATCGTCCAATTTCTAGCCCAAAATCTTCTTTCTAATATGATTTTACTCATGCCATCACTGTGGGCGACCGTGGTTCCCACAGTGCCCATGGTCCTAAAATGGTTCGCCCATGGTCTAAATTGAGTTGTGAGCTGGCGTTGGCCGGCTTGGAGTCGAGACTTGATTTTGTTCTTTTGAGACCTAGGACTTGCGACTGTGAATTACGACTTGCCGTTTTTGGACTACAAACACGTGTCTTACGTATTGCGAGTTCGGACTTCGGACTTCGGACTACTCGAAAACTTGGACATTGTGACTAGTGACTACGTTGAAACTACGGACTGAGGACCTGTGAGTACCCTGAATCTGAGGACTAGAGAAAAAGACTGATATTAAAGAGCGAAAAAAGATCTCATAAGAATTTCTGTCGGCAGGGGCGCAGGATCAAAAACAGGTGATGATATGTCGCAGGGTGGGAACTAGAATTGGAGTGCGCAACATGAGGAAAACAATACTTACTATCCAAGATCGCCCGAAATCCAGAACGTGAATAACATTTTGCGGGCGGCGACTGAATTAGAAGTATTGAGTCGGACTGTTCACGGTGTGAGTGACGTGCTAAATGACGTCCAGAGTTGGGACGTACTTTGAGGTACGAGGCTCTGAATTTCAAAGACAGAAGGAAATGAGTATGGTGCCATCAGAGCCGTTTCTGCATTTGAGATGGTATGTACCTCAGTGCTAAGGATCGCCAGGGGTAAGGGTATACCTCATTACTGTAGTATTTCATTCAAATCGACAGTCACGCGTCACGCACCCCCCTATCGATATCGAAGTTTGGCAAGGGTCACGCGTCACGCAGCCGTTTGTCGAACCTCCCGAGCGTCACACAGGGGTCAAAATTGCCTGTAAGACCCAAAAAAAAGCCAAAATTTTCGTTTCGATGTCGAAAATTTCGCTGGTGTCACGCCAAATTTTGGCTGTTGTCGAAATGTCGAATTAGTTTTTTAGGTCACGCATCACACCCAGTGTTGATTTGAATGAAATACTACAGTACCTGCAAACGCACCCCTGCAAAAAACAGTGCACGTGCACTTTCCCACCAGCCGCTAACTCGTCAACGCACATTTCTATAGTACCTAGGTACTTTCGGGGGATATAAGGCTGGGAAATAATGTCCGAGGGGTCAATCATGTGCGAGAATATGTGTGCTTGAATTTGATCCAAGTCAGAGAGTAAAACAACAACATAAGCTAGCCTACTAGGGTACTTTACGCGTGCGGACGAGGTGAATAACGCGTATTCGCGCGCGCAGACACGCTAACACGGATTCTCGCGCGTAGACCTGGGGATAGATAATGCGCTGCGTGGCCGGGCCGCCCTCCATGCCGATGCGACGATGCCACCCGTGCGCGGGATGCCAATGTGATGCCACCGACTTCCAATTGGGCGCGGTGTGCTTAAAAGTTGGGCCGTTAGCAGGGCGACCTCCAGATGTCATGAGCTATGGGATCGCACCCACCGATTGCGCCGGCAGTGTCGGGACGAGTGAGTCCCGGTTGACGATCAGACGATGCCACCTCGAGGGGAAAGGTTGCATTGGCGAAATGTCCTGCGGGGACCGAAGGATCGCGGGGCGAGCTTGAATGGCACAGGTGTCGTAGTTGCAGCGAGTGGTGATGGTGAAAGAGAGAGCAGCGCTTGGCAATGGACGCTTGTTTGGACGGCACATGATACCACGTGCTCTGTTTTTTTGCAGGGGTGCGATTGCCCGAGACGTATACCTCTGGAGGTACGGGAAAGGTACAGGGGAGGTAGAGGTAAAGGTTGTCAGATTTGTACCCTTTGTAAAACATCTCCCGACCTCCGAGGGTACAGAGGGATGGAAAGGTATGACCTTCTCGGCAATGTTTCCACAACACCAACTCCGCAATTAGACGGTTTGCGCAGGAGCCACGGAGTCACGGGGTGGCTCTCGGACCGTGCGCAAACCAGTGGCTCCACCGCCAAATTATGACGTCGATGACTCGTGGGTGGCTCTTTTGAGCCACTCGCCTGCTATTTTAGCGCACGGTCCGAGAGCCACGGGGTGGCTCCGTGGCTCCTGCGCAACCTGTCTATTCACGGTGAACGTGTCACACTTGCTTGGGAGTAGAAAGAGACACTATCCGCGGGCCTATAAAGCCCGTGCGTCGCGCTGACCTTCTCGGCAATGTTTCCCCAACACCAACTCCGCAGAATGTTCGTCGCGGCGGGCGTGGTCCTCTGCGCCCGAGCCCAGGCACCCATCGTAGATCTTGGCTACGTGCAATACCAGGGCACGGTATCCCCGGCCAACATATCCCACTTCCTGGGGATTCGATACGCGGCGGCACCACTAGGTCTGTCTGTCGCCCGCTCTCCGTCCTTGGCTTGTAAAATTAATCGCAGATCTTCGGAGGCGATTTCCGCTTCCGCGCCCCACAGCCGCCGACGAATGAGACTGGTCTGCAGGACGCCACGGTCCAGCCGAACCAATGCTTCCAAGCATCGATCAACGGCGTGGACGCGAACGGCCTGGCACCAACGAACCCGCTGGAAACGCGCGCAGCTGAGGTCGTTATTTCGACAGAAGACTGTCTGTTCCTCAAGTGCGTGCCGCTCGTGTACTGTAAACTATTCTCTGATGCGACATGTATGGCAGTGTGTACTACCCGAGCGACACCGCAGGAACTCCGGTCAAAGACCTCCCCGTGCTTGTCTGGATTCACGGCGGAGGGTGCGTCTACTTATAGCCGTCGCTTGCCGATTCGAATGAAAGTTTTGGGCAGATACGTTGCGGGCCGGGCCAGTTTGTATGACGGGGAAGATGTCATCAACCAAAGCAACCGAGGAATCGTCGTCGTCGTTATTCAATACCGTCTCGGCGTCTTCGGTACGAAATTACTTTCGAAGAATAAGGCTTCCCTCTGAAACTCTGTATATCAGGGTTCCTCCCCGGTGCAGAGGTGAAGAAAAATGGGGCACTGAATGCTGGGTTGCGTACGCGCGCTTACTTTCATTGTTGTGCCATTCTGACATCGCGATCCCTCAGTCGACCAAGACTTTGCGCTAAGATGGGTTAATAAACACGTGCGTTCTGCAATGCCCGATCGCCACCCCATGAATGTACAGTATGGCCTTACAGATAGCCAAATTCGGGGGAGATCCGGCGAGAGTCACAATCTGGGGCGAATCTGCAGGTGTGTCTGAACGAGCTGGTGAGAACGGATTGAAACTGATCGACGGCAATTTAGGCGCGGGATCCGTGCTTCAGCACGTCGTGGCCAATAACGGAAAGACGCAACCTCAGCTGTTCAGGGGTGCGATCACCAGCTCGACGTTCCTGCCCTCGCAGTACGAGTACAACCACCGCATCCCCGAGGTGCGCGATTCACCTCGTCCTTTGTGATGTTTTCTAAAGACATAATTTGCAGCTGTTATACAGCGAGGTCGTCGTGCAAGCAAAGTAAGATATCAAATTAATGGGTGTACTAATCGAATAACATGCTTTGAAGCTGCACCTCTGCCACCGACGCGTTCTCCTGCCTCCAAGCCGTCAACGCGACTGCTCTAGAGACGGCCAACACCCAGATCACCATCTCGGGATTCTACGGCACTTACCTATTCGTCCCGGTCGTAGACGGATCCTTCATCACACAGCGGCCGACGGCATCGCTCCTGCAAGGCGCGGTCAACGGCGTTAGTTCTTCCAACAGTCCAAACGAATCTCACCTCACTGCGTCCAGGAGATGCTTCTCTCTGTAACGAACACGTTTGAAGGAACATCTTTTGTAAATCAGAGCACCGGCGATACGGCGAATGCGACGCAATACGCGTTAGACTTGTTCCCCAGCTTCGGCCCTGCACAGGCTAACAAAGTGAGGTCCCTGTACGCGGGCTTGGGCACGCAGCTCTTCCAGGAAAACGCGATTATAGGAGAATGTATGTGAGTCTCCATTCATCGTGCGAGGACAGAGTTACATGTATCGGCTTGCTGTCCAGCGACTCTCATCTGCCCCACCTATTACCTGCTTCGTGCATTCCACGGCCGTGCGTTCAAGGTGGGAGATCCCGAGCTGCACGATTTCGTCGGACCTAATTTGCACGCACATGCAGGCCGAGTTCGCGATTCCCCCAGGACTGCACTCGTACGATGTCCCGTATTACTTCCCCAGCATCGTGACGCCGTTGTTCAAAAACACGAGTTTCATCAATGCATTCGCGCAGAGCTTCATGTCGTTCGGCATCTCCCTTAATCCGAACGTGAAGATCGACCCCACGACGATCACACCGCCGTGGAAAAAGTGGGAGGCGAGGCACACGGAGATGCTCTTCAACTCGACGGCCGCGGGGCTGCCCCTCGTCGAGCCCATGGAGACCTCCGACACTCTGTTCGAGCGGTGCCAGTGCGTCTCGTCCATTCGTCCATGTGTTGTGACTCGTTCATGAGATTTTCCGACAGGTTCTGGGTCAGTGTGGCCAACCTGACGGCGCAGTAGGACTCGGTTTGAACTCCAGATTTATCACATATCGATTTCCATGTATGGACCGGACCGTTCAATCAGACTTTTCTCGCAATGGATTTTCACTCCCTCTCCCGGCCAGGGTTTAAATCGAGAAAATAGTGCGGGAGAGCACGGGGGAAATTGGTCGACATTTCTAGTAGCTACCACTTACCTCACGAAGGAGCGCGTTCCACTCAGACTCGCGCCCCTGCCATCGGCGCAATTAATAAGTATTGTTTTTCGATCGGCTTTCCCACCCTACTGTACTAATCCGACCACGTGTTCAGGGAACAGGTGACGTTGATCCGCGAGCCGATCAACACAGCCACAGAATCTCGGCTTCCACGCTAGTCCCAACTTGATCCCACCTGCCTTGAATGGCCTCGCGAACTCGCACGTACCTGAACGCCCTCATGGCTGACCCCCACACTCCTGCCCGCGGCGATTCAATCGCGCGTCGATCCTATACCCATTCAGCAGCCTCTCCTGATGTCCACGGCTAGAGGTGCGTTGGCCTCGATACATCTCACAGACTGATTTTTGACTGCCGTTCCCAGTTTTAACGTCGCGTCGATACGCAGGCGTTGGAGCCAGTTGGTTAGCGTTACGGATTGGCTATAGAGGTACGTTCGTGTCCCTCGTCATCTACGGGAAAATGACGTCCCTCCCGCACTAGGACTAATACTCTTGATCTCCACTACCGTTGGGCTGTCTCTCGCCTCCAGCGCACCCCCGAATCGGCTCGCACCCCACCGTGGCGCCGCTCCCCCGCGCGCAGATTTCGCGTCCCGTAACCGTGGAAGTCATCACTGCGAGATAACAGTGAAGACGAGCATCGGGTTGTTCATCCTGCCCGCTGGATCCTCCTCCCTGTCAGCGGGGCTCTCCCTGTCCCCACGACCAGGATCTGCTCGTGCAGCAACCGCCTCTGCTCCTCCGTCTGCCCCATCTCCTCGTCGACTTGGCGGGAAACGTCAGCATCGCGCCACCCGCCTCTTCCCGCGCCCGAGGGGTGGGTTAGGGACAGGCCGCGAGCGATTGGCGCTGTGGACGCATCGCGAACGCGGGGAGACACCGGTGCAGGATGGATAATGAATGGTACGGGATATTAAAATCTCGAGCTGGTGGGAGGTGGATGGAGACGAGCGCGAGCGCGTGCGTCGCGAGTGGAACTGGGATACAAGGACGAGACGCACCTACGAATATACTCAAAGCCGGCTCCCCACGTTCCCAAGTCACTTGTCAAGACTCTTCTCGTTCACAAGACTCCAGTGACGCCCCCTGGCCCGAATGGTCCGCACTCGCGTGGGCGGCGCACCGCTTCGACGAGGACGAGGGGTGGGAGGGCGCGTGTGACGATGTCCAGGGCGTGGTGTTTAGCGGGGAGGTGAGTCGCGTTTCCTTGATTACTTCTCATTCCTTCTTTGTCGATTCCCTTTCATTTCATTTGATCTCCTTTCACTCGTTCTTGCACCTATCCTTCCTTCCATATTCACTCCGCCTGCCGCCGTTCTGTGCGTTCATACCTTGGCGGACGCCTATTTTGTCTTGATTTGGCAATCGGGTGTCTTAAGCGCCCAATTCCAAATAGGCGCCCACAATCATTCCTTTCACTTTATTGTCCCATTCGTTTACAACTGGCTCTGGAGACGCCGGGGGCGTGTGCGTGGAGGTTAGCGGCTACTCTGCCCTCACTGCACTTGCTCTTGACTCTCAGCCTTCTCGTGGCGTACACTTTGTCCGCTGCTATTTATTTATTTTTGTATTGTGGCGAGACCACCGCTAATGCTTCATTTCAGCAACGCCGTCGACGCGGAGGGTATCGCACCCAGCTACACGTCCCTCTTCATCTTCTACCCGCACGATGCCGCCCGCTGTCGAAGCGCACCTTCCCGCCTCCCCCGCTGCGGACAGCGTTCGCACCCGCAGCTCGGCGTTTGGTGCGCCGGAGACTGCAGCTCGCCTCACACAAAGCCCATACGGCAGCGCATGACAGACACCTGAGCACCCCTCGTCTCGCTGCCTACCTATGTGGCCCGGGGGACACCGCGTGCGCGTCCCAGCGCCTCGATGTCGGAGTCTATGGAGCGTCGCGCTCGGTGGAAGTCGGCAGATGGTCGTGTGGTGGAGGGCGACACGCAGCATTGATGTGGTACGTCACCTGTCCCTCTTTTGGCTTGCGCTCACCGTTCTTTAAGTCCCAGACGTCGAAACTCCCCTCGTCCGGATTGCATGCCCCCTCCAGCACGAACCTCCGACCCACATGTCTAGCTGCGCTCTCCCCCCGCACACGCTTTCGATACGGGGTGTATCCCGACCAGCAAACACCGCCTCGGACCTGCGCGGGAGTGCGAGCACGGCGCGCTCCTCGGAAATAGGCAGATGGACGAATAAAGCGCTGGGGTGGTACGTCGCCCGTCTCCTGCTCCTCGAGCGTGCGCTGATCTTCATTCAGCTTCGCTTCCCGCATCGACGCTCCCTGCTTATTCTGGCGCTTCGCAGCGTCCCGCTCCTCGACGTCATCGGTCTCTGTCGTCTACCTCCAATCCGACATCCACACCTTACGTACTGCATCTGCTGCCCAAGCCATCGTACTAGAAGATGCGATGATCGAGTCGACGGCTGGTGCATGCGCGACATCGCGCCGCGCAATAATAGACCGCACGCACGCATGCGTCATGTGCAGCCTGTGAAGTAGGGGCCCCGGCGACGTCGGTCCCAGAGCAAGACGTGCAGTCAGGGACAATCTCGTGCCGCGCCCCGGACGTACGCGTCTTGGCTCGCCGTTGCATCAACCCCCACACTCGAGTCGCCTCCGCTGTCCTCCAGGATCACGGAAATCGCCTGTGAAGGAGGCCGGGTAGTGCTGCCAGCCCCACTCCGCTCTCTCCTCGTCGTGTACCGCCCGCGCGGCGCCCACCTTCATGGAGCCCATTTTTGTCATCCTCCTCCCCTGTTTGTCCCGCCCTCACGACGTTCACCCGTCCTTGGCGGTGGTGGTGCTCCACATATCCTCGCTCGTCCCTCAGCACCAGTCCCCGTGTCAATGGTCCCCTCTTTCGGCTTTCCGCACTGCGCTTCCCCGCCATTGTCGCCCTCCATGCTCAACGACATCGCGCTCCGCTCGCGGTCATATTCCCTTCCTCTACCCCCCCCGGCTCTCCTACTGTCTCGCTGCAGACCGCCCTGTTGCAGCCGGCATGCTGGAGGATCTGGATATCAAGTCAGCGCTGCGTGGGGGGTGTGTCGACGCCGGCGCCGTGCGAAAATGGAGCTGCCGCACTTATGTGCGAACGCAGCCAGCCAAGAGTGCGACCTCCAGGCCAGTAGCGCTTCCCCGTGTGCGGCATGCAGCTTGGAGACGATCCTATGCCCAGCGCCCCGGTTCTACTCGCGCATTTGAATCCCGCCTCCGTCGTCCCTGATCCATCGAGATCACGGAGGATCGCATTGGACGGGCGGTACCCGCGCATCAGCATGAAGGCGTTCTGCGTCATTCTCCTTCTCCGCCTGCCTCTCCCGCTGGCCTCCCCATCCCTCGCACTCTCGTCCTCGGCGTAGGTTGTAGATGAACATGCGTGATACTCCACGCACCCTCCCGCCCGTCCCTCGCCCTCTCGGCGCGTTCTCGTCGTCGTCGCGCGCGCTGGACAGCGGGGGGAGTTAGAGGGTGACCTGTAGCCGGTCGAGGACGCACGGTGCTCCAGTCCTCCGGTGGCATGCAAGGCCCGTGGGGTAACATTTCCCCGCACCTGCATCGGCGTCGCTCGTACACGAGCCGCTAATTGTTTACCAGCAGAGAACCCTGGACGTCTGGGATGGAATTCCTGCGCTTTCTGAGCCAGCACGCCGTCGGGATTCCTCTTCCAGCGCCTACGCCCATTTCACGTGCTTTCCGTGTTATCCGTGCGGCCCATGCCGTGGAGCTCGAGAAAGAAAGCCAGTGAGGCCGACTGGTACGTCTTTCGTCCTTCCCTTCACCTACCGTTACTGACGACGCTGGTACTGAAGATCTTTCGCCGGCATCTTTTGCTCCACGCGATACGCGGGTCAAATATTGCAATTCTACCGTTAGCTTGCTCCGCCTCGTGTGGATACGCTGGCCCACCCGACCGATCCCAAATGCTCGTCAAAAATCGTGGAAGCAAGAACTGCGTGTATGTCTGTTATTCTCAGATGCCGAAGGCCTCTTGCTCATCGCCACATCTTCATTAAGTTTCGTTCAAAGATCCTGTCCACTCGCGTGCGCAAGGCCAGGATTATGGGCGGTGTTTCAAGTTCAGCGCATCTCGAGTCTGCCTACTTGGTTCGATGTCTCAATCCCCTCTTATCTCTCGCCGGATCTACGACATCCAACGACTTTCCCTTCTGGATTAGAGGTACGGAGGAGGATGAGGAGGGCACTCCACGGCGTTCGCTCCAGCAAGAGGAAATCAATGGACATAAGTAGCCTCGTCGTCGCGACGACTCTGGAGAAATCCGTCGGCGCGCCCATTCTGGGTATGTCGCATCGATGAAGTCCCCGTCCCAGAACCTTTGTAGAACATGTTCTCGTGATGGTTACTTACAGTAAACAACGGGAATTGTTCGCCAATATTTAACATGTCGATTCATGAATGCGATTTACTACTTCACGTATTGCGAGTAAAGGACAGACTACATAGACGGCACTGGGACAGCTAATACAATGGCTCGAATCCGGCGATACCAATGCCTTGAAGTATAAATACAGGTACTCTCAACCTATGTGACAGATACTGGGGATTTTCAAGGCCGAACTCAAGGGCCGATACTTCAACATGCACCGCTTATATTGAATCTGCAAGTATGGTAAAAACTGGTTGTGATCCACATTGCTGTTAATCACGCACCTTTCAGAGTTCAATCCGTCAGCGGGATTTCGGGAGCAAGAGGAACATCTCTGAAACCTGTCGCATGGACGCCAAGGATTCCAGCGGGACTTCGGGTGCGTTATGTTGGTCCGAATACATCCTCTATTCCGAGGACAGGACACATTATAGCCTAAAAACGCTGCTGACACGACTTCGAGTACTAACCCTAGTCACTGAAATGGATGCCGTGAGTTCAGGCCAGTAATAGCTAGAACGCCAGCCAGATTAAAATTACAGGAAGACAGGCCCATATCTTCCCGTTAGGATCCAGCGCGATTCACGGACACCGACCACCTGGTGCTCAGATATATGACGAGAAAGACTGTGCGATGGCAGCTTGAGACGACGCGCATACGTGAACCATGTTGTGATGCCTATAGGCACGAGAAACGACCATCAGAAGCAGGTCCTAGCCAGCCGGATCTCGAGACTGCAAGCGACAGATTCATCTCAAACGGATTGACGCCGTACATGCTCGGTGATTTTCTTTGGCACTTGGTTACACCGCAGTACAGCTCGTTTGCGTCATGGCTAGCGAGGCTGATTTAAGGGATTGGTTGTGGCGGTCCAGGAGAGGGCGCCAACCGAATGGATGGAAGGTTGACCGTCAGACCAGGAGGTAACCAGAAAGGCTTGAACGCAGGAAGACTATAATTTATGTCTTGAATAACAAAGATAAATAACCTTCTGAAATTGCAATGCCCGAGGGGGATTCGCATTGGGACCAAACAGAGGGAGCTCGAAGATCCTCATTCATAGATTACGTTGATTACACGATAGTGGCGTCACCGAGCATATTCCGGCGGGAATGTCGGTCAATGTCGAATGAAAACGCCAGCTTCACAGGTCAGAGATCCGGGCGAATCATGCCATGAGCATGGTGACAATACCATCTCGCGAACACCGGAAATTCAAGCGGAACATTGAGCGGGCAATATTTAAGTCCAGCTAAAGAAATTGTCAGAACCATTTAACACCTGAACATGCCGCTCGCAAGATTGGCCTCCGGTAAATAATAGCATTTGTTCTCCGAGTCCCAGGATCCGACCCGTCAGGCTATAAACAGTTGTGACAGTCCCCAGGTGGCAACTTTTACAGGAAGGCCGACAACCCATATATCTTCCGGTTAGGATGCCCAAGCGATTTGAGACGCTTCTGCTTATATGAGATTGAGTTCCGGACGCAAGAGACAGATCAAATGAAACACTATATGAGGTACGCAGGCGTACGTGAACGAACTTTCGGGCTGTCCCGGAACAACGACCTTCTGGAGGAAGGGATCAAAATATTAGCGACGCCGCTCTTGACGCTGGGACTGGGGCGACGAGACAAAGTGGATGGCAAGGATAGATCAAGGAGCAATTCAATGATCAAGATGAAACCCAATTTGATTGGTGGTATTCTTGGCCAGCAGCGAAACGTTATAGCCTCGCTGAGCATCTCGTGTTGAACTATGTTGAGTGAAACACCGCCTTCTCATGTCAGAGAACAGGGTGAATAATGCCAAGAACATTGCGACAAGGCTCTCCCGTGAACACCAGAGATTTGAGGGGGATATTCTGCCCGATCCTTTACATGAACAAAATATTAGAGTGTTGCATATGACACGTACGGATTGGGTCAAACCCATCAGGCTGTCAACTATCATCAGTGGCAAATGAACGGTTCCAATGCGCTTCAAATAGCTACTTTTACAGGAATGCCGACAGCCCGTTCTTTCCTTGAGGATGCCCGGGTGCTTCAGGGACGCATATGAACCTACTGCTCTGAGATTGATTTCCAGACGCAACAGCCAGAAGTAACGGCAACTCCAGATGGCGTGCTCAGGTATAGATACACCAGCGGTCGAGTCATTTAGGAGCCAAAAGCGATCATGGGGAGGCGACCAGAGCGCCACCCGGATCTTTAGGAGCAAATATATACAGCAGATCACGCAGATTGGCGAGATGCAGGTCAGATATTTTCTAGTCCCGGTTATCATGGAGCTCCTTTGCGTGTCGCTGGCAGCCTCCACCAGTTAGTTCAAAACAACGGTACTAAGTCCCCATTATAAGTCAGTGGCGATTGATCAGGATTCACAGTCACTGGAAGTGTAATTGAGGAGAATGTCGCCGGAAATTAGATTGGCCGAACACCAGATACGGAGGATTTGCGTTCGGGGAGGTCATACACAGTGACCGAGAGATACGAAACCCAGGCTGATCCATATATCATTGCATGAAAGAGAGCAAGGGAATCCGGCGGGTTCCAACTTGAGACGCGTCCTGACTCGGACGACTCGGACGAATGTCGCAACGCGGCGCGCCGAGCAATAGGGGGATGTCACCGTCAATGGCGAATGAAAACCCCAGAGAATGCGCCACCAGAAAGAGCCAAGATTTCAGCATTGCTTCGTGGGCACGTCGACTCCACCAAACAGTATCCTTCTCGTCGATACTCCAGTTTTTGAGTTCAGTGAGAAGAAGAGGGCCAGGTGGCTGTGTTCCATCAATCTGATGAACGTTCGCGGCATGGCGGCGTCTCCGTTTGCGTTTTCCTCCAATTTTCCTCTGCCGCATCGCAGCATCCATGCCCTAAGTCTTGAAGTCGGACCGAATGGTATCCACGCACGTTATCCACGTAGCTATTTCTCCATCTTTGTGTACCGCAACGGTCTCGTGCGCAACTTGAAGTCATGGCCCACCAGGCACACACTGGGACTTCTTGCGTTGCTCAAGTCAATTGGTGCGATACTTAAGGCTGCTCATTCTTCACGGCTCTGACGAAAAACCCGCCGTGCGCCACCAGCCGAATACCATTTCCCATTGATGCTCTGCCCGCCGTCCCGCCTCAAAGACACCGATTCAAGTTCTTGACTCGCTTCTAAGAACATTCAGCACGTCCAGAGTTTGGCTTCTTCCCTGTCCCCGTTTATTCCCGCGCGGCGGTGGAAACCGGTGACTCGTGTCCCAAACCGGTAGCTTGAACGCCAATGTCGCGATGGCGGGGTGGTACAAAGGAACTTCCTTTTTCGGACATTGCCTTGCGCATCATTCAGCGCAAGACAATAGAGGGCGAATATGAATAGCTCAATATCAGCACACTCGACTCTCCACCCGCGCCTTACCGCCGCTTGATCCGGGGTGCGCGCGAATTACGATTACTCTGGGGACCGGCAAATCTTTCGATGCCAGTGCCGCTGCTCCGGTTTCGTTGTCTCACCACCGCAGAGTGAGTCATGACGAGGTAATCTCGCACCGGCTGAAGAGAGTTAATCCCTTCCCACCTGAGGATACCCGTTCGCTGCGGTGATGTTACATCACGTATCCCAAGATATTACATCACGTATCTCAAGAAGTTTGAGCGCATTCCAGACATTGAGCGGCGGTTCTCTGGCTCAGGGTCTGGAACGCGACTTCATTATAGAGCCGTGAAGCTTTCGAGTGAGGATACGAATCGGACTTTTGAATTATATCACCGGTGAAGGTAGACTAACAATCTCCAACAGGTCGTTTCATTATTCTTGCCGGTATGAAATATCCCATGGACTGATTATAATTAATAAACCTGAACAACTGCGGCGCCCTGGGCACCCCGAGAATAATTAGATCCATCTTGTGGCAAGTGTGTGTCTGTGTCGCGTATCAGCTAACATTCATCTAGTGTCACGCTGGCCATGAGGCTCACAAGGCCGAATCAAGAATGGTACGCCGTTTACGTGCGGGTTCTCGAAACGGAAGCTGGAGACATCCTTGAAACGTCGTTCCTTAGATGGGTGAAAAACCCAAGAGATATTTCTTTGGATGATAGATAGTCCGTCCACTGTTGACTGGGATACGGGAAGAACCTTGATCGCTCTGTATTGAACGAATGATCAGAGTCCACGGAAGGTGCTGTGATAGATGGCCAAGAATTTTTAATCTCCATGTGTGTTCCAACAGAATTAATCGACGAAGCTTTGGCAAGTTTCACCAAAATGATAGTCTTCTGTTGTCCATGTTTGACGCTCAGTGGTGGCCCTGGTTCGATTTTGGGAAGACAGAAAAAGCACACGGGTCAATCAATGCTTGATGGGTATCCTGGAGCTCCACTCTCGATGTTGACGACTCCGACCTCGCTGGCGATAAATGGCCATCGCCTGAGTAGGTAGGTATGCGGTGGCCACAACATCAGATTGGACTTTGATTGGACCCACAACTAATGTATTGGTTGCGGAACACAGCGATGCGGATCGACGTTCCGGCGTCCAGGATCGACCAGCGCGACTGGGACTCTAATATGAATCTTCCTCCGCGGTTCAGATTGTTGAATGTTTCACACCTCGTCCAAATCTTCAGAAGTATAACCCGCTCCAACTGTCAGCACCATCACGCGGCAAAAAAATAGACCAGGCGGCAAACGTTGATCCTTCAAACCGTTTGGAAGGGTTGGGGGGTACGCGCCTAGCGCTTCGGAAAGATCAGCGCTTAATTGAAATGGGATCCCACGCGGTTATCTGTGGGTGCCGGGCCGGACCAATTATTCTGTCAACAGGTGTTAAGAAACTAATTCAGAACCGTGGCCTACTGCATACCACTTGCGAGACGAATAGTTTTCGATGCACATAGGATTTGGTCCTGGTACGGGGTGAATGTGTCACCGTCCAGGAATCGCGCTGAAAGATTCATTTGCTTCCCGCCTTGGATGACGGTTTACGTTGCCTCATGCCAATGCTCCCTCAGAAACGACTGGTGCTATGTACGCATGCTGAACATAATTCCAACTATTTCTCAATCCATTGTCCTGTCAGTTCTACGAAATCCATACGCTTCGATACGGTGACGGGGCCCATGTGGTGTTTTCGGTCGGGCATTCACAATTATGCGCGCTACGGCATTCCGACTACCAATATGGATATGTGAGTTGTATGTAGGAGGTCGGCTCCGGCTGAGAGCATGACTCCAAATGATCGAATCTCGGCCTCACATTTCGCGGGGAACGTGGGATGGGAGACGGAAAGCCTGATCCTTCGAGACGTCGCGCATGAGCTCCGAATCCCAACATCGTCCCATTGTTCAGTAATTTTGTGGTCCGAGACCATTGTTTTGTAGTGAGTCGAACTCTCGCAGAATTGTATCTTCTGATTCACAGTGCAGAGCCATCAAGTTCATCATGTTCGGCGCTCTCAACCCCAGTCAAATATCTCCCAACAAACTTGAATCACACATTCCCTCCTCCGTTCCCAAATTTGTCTTCAGACCATGCATGGCCCGTCTGCGTTCGTACGAAAAATTTATAGCCTTCCACTGGTCATGCGACACAGAGACGGCGGACTGGACCCACTGACGGCAGGCGAAAGCTCAGTTTCAATATACGGTGAGGACAGGACCATTCGCCCAATTTGGCGAACAATGCAAAGTTTGAAATATGTCGATAGCCGAAGTCCAGTCCTTCTTTGAGATCCCTGCCGCAAATTTTCTCAAATTTGCGCAGTAGTCTACACCCCGACATATTGACCCTGACTGTTGCAAAGTTTAAAATATGTCGATAGCCGAAGTCCACTCCTTCTTTAAGATCCCTGCCGCAAATTTTCTCAAATTTGCGCAGTAGTCTACGCCCCGACATATTGACCTTGACCCGGAATTCAACTTGCAACGTGGGTTCCCATAAACGGAATGCGCTGGTAAATTGATGGGACTGACTCAGAGCGGAGCGCGGGAAATAACCCACCGAGGTACGTTATTTCCCGACCAGGCGTCGCGGATGCAGAGAAACTGAGCACCAAAATTGTTGTAGCGTCTGTCTATGAAAGACTAGACCCCGCCTTCATATTACCATGAAAGTCAATCACGCGCCACCAAGCCCGCACCGAGTAAGCCCGTCCGGATCTTTCCGTACGGAATGTAGTTGGAGGCTGCCGCCAGCGGATACAATGACAGCAAGCTCATGCACACTGCGCAGGTTGACGTTGGAGTCAGGCCATGCGACTCGGATGCTCGGGCATATGGTCCGAGGATGTACTATGCTGTGCTTGCAAATATTTGAACCAACTTTTGGGGTCGAGCACGGAACAGCGTATCCGATCTGTCGTAACCTTCCTGCCATATCGCGCAAGTGATTCAATACGAACCTTGAGATTTCAATCAGCATTCCGGTCGGTCGGATCTTATGTGCCATATCCGGACTTGGATTCCTCCCCCCCATCTCGCTTGTCGTCTAATTTTGGATCACATGCGTACCGTATTCTCCGAGAAATGGGGAGATCTTTTGACATGCACAGAATAACACAAATTCTATGGAAGGGGATTTGCATCCGCGGATGTGGCGCGGCGGAGACAAATTCGAGAAACACATGCACCTCAGATTTGCACAGCCTTTTCGGATTTCTGCCTCAAGGCAAAGGAGGCAGGCGTCCGCCATCGAACGACTGAGATCCGATAACATCTTGGTTGAGGTTACCGACGTCGTGTGCCGGCGGGCGAAATATTCATTCTGATGGAAAATGGAGACGTTCGGGCATCGGGGCGAGTTCGCTGGTTTCTTGATGCGTCGAACTATGTTCATCATATGAACATCCAACGCCACAAATGAGGAATGGAAGAGGGCCATGGAAAATGCCCACTATACTATGTTTCATACTGATTTTGCCCGTGCATGTAAATTTCGCAGCTTTCAACAGCGATGGCATTTGATTTTAAGGAGAAAACGCCGTATTCACCCATCTGACGATGCAATCCGAGGTTGCGAGGAATATAAACTATGGCGAACAAATTGTGCGCCTATCTGTCCGTAGGCTCGTATCGATTTGGAATAAAATATGCCGTATTGCACGCATCGTTCACCGACTTGTCAACCGAGTCTTCCATACTGACTCAACAGTTTCGGCGGCCAGATTCAGGTCGCGGAGGACACAGTACCTGTAATGCGGGGTCACTAAATAGAGCTTTACAACCTCATCACACCCATGTTCAATTTCCCTTTAGAAAAGTTCAGAAGGTAAGAAGTTCTGCCCGGGCAATTTCCTGATGCCGTCACGGAGAAAACCGACACAAAATCTTCCGCTTACAATTCGCACGAAGTTCTCAGGCTAACTCCTCCCACATGCTCCAAGATTCCAAAACAGAACAGTGTTTCTAAGAATGTCGGAATCAGTGGGAGTGCCCTGAACTCTGACTTGCCTTCCCAAATTCGGCTCGAAGGTCAAAGGGTGGTTTGAGCAACAGAGAACCAACCGAGTGGATCTTCACTACAATGTCTCCGCGAACTCTATTCATATCCTCCCCCTCCGCACTTTCCGCCCAGCTTCCCGGTAAGTATGTATTGGAATATAACTGAATACGACCCCAGCGGCCAATATTAGCTCGCGTTCTCTTTCATTGACACTTCCATTTCGTGCTACTAGATTCTACACCGTCGAATGCCGAGTGTCGACGCGACCCGGGCCGAGAAAAGCAATCTGAAGGTGCCTGAAGCGATGACGCATACTTACAAAGACCGTGCCATTTCGGGACGTCTAAGTCCGCCCTCATCCCACGGGTTCGAAATGACGCTTCTTACTGCGAAGATCCCGAAGCCATGTCCCGCTGCCCGATCTTGTAGTTTTAGAATGCCGAGGAAGTTTTGGGGTGGACGCAATTCGTTCAAAAGCTCCCCGAGGGGACCAACCTGGTGTAGTTTTAAGCCCGCCGCGACCAAATGCTCCGCCGACGTCGCTGGGGAGATATTTAGTAGCCGTCGGTCACCAAATATCAAGATGGACCCACAGTGCTACGCTAAAAGCCAAGTATGTCGGCGGCGGCGGATGAACTCTTATGATGACTGAGACCGCGGAACTAGATTGACATATGTGTGATTCTGGGGAGGGTTTCAGGATATGCCTGTCAGGATTTATGGCGCTGACCGAGTCCAACTTTATGATGCGGCAGTCATGGAACACTCACAGAAGAGCGAGGGTCCAGACAATTCAAAATGGAAGGGAAGCTCTCAGATGTGATATTTGTACAATATATGGGTGGTCCTGAACCGGTCGGTGATCCCCGGAGAGAGAAGGGCCAGATTCGATAATTCTTTTTGCGTTGAACCAGCGGCTACGTGTTGGCAGCGTTGTTCGGGTGACACAGAAATCAAGTCCTCGGATGTAACTTCACTTGGGTGTAATTAAACAAGAGAGATCAACCGTGAATGACACTGAATCTGAGAACTTGAGTGTGTTCTTTTTGTTTTTTGTTGGATACTGCATAGACCTCAAGAACTAGGAACTGGCAAATGAAATATGTAGAGGGTCGCTGCTTGTACACACCCGCATACATATGACATATCGAAGACATTCACCAGCAGCCTGAGGAACAGGAACAGCGAAACAGCAAGAAGAATAAAAAAGGGGGGGAAAATGTATTCTACGAAGTTGGGATATTCGAGATTCTCGGGTCATCGCCGCTGTTCGACGTGGGATCGTCGGAGTCAATCATCGCTTCCCAAATGGAGACGCGTCAACACGTGACCGTCTCTTCTCTTCTCGCGACCACACATGCCAATCCAATGTCTATTGTACGAACGCATTACCCGATCGCATCCTACACGAACGCCTGTATGCACCGACTCTGGTGCGACCTGCCCGTATTTGGCTCTTGTACTCGGTGGTGGCATCGTCTACGTCTTGGCCACTCTGGGCGCAATTTTCTTCTCCCAGCTGAGATTTTTATTTTTCTACAGTATCCAGGCCCGCGATATGGTGACTCGTACTCCAGGGATTAGCGCCCATGACGCGTGTGAGAGGTGTGGACATCAAAGCGTGGTTTGTGCCTGCGAGGTGAACTAAAGAGACTGTCTCTTTGTTCCCTTCCTTCATTCCTCTCTTGCTGTTCGCTCGCCTTTCCAAGGTTTTTCGCTGTACGCCGATGTCCGAAGACTTATTCCCTTGACGACTGCCTCGTTGTTCCTGTCCTGGCGTCCGACACCCGAAATCTCCTCCTCCTCTTCCTTCTTATTCAAGTCCTCCGGCGCGACTGACTCGTTTCGGTACAGAATATATAGGCGCCGACACTAGCGCCCGCCCCTTCTGGCCGCCTCTCCGCTGGGATTGTTGATGTGAGCCATACCGACGCATTTATGAGTCGCCTCCGGCGGCAGACTACCCCAGAGCCCCCTTCTAGGCATCCTGCTGAACCTCGTGGGCAACTCCCCCTTGTGCCACCCTCCCAGTGTCGAAAAATGGTATCGGTGCCCCATTTCACCTCCTTCTTCCTTGAAAATTGGACGGCGGTTGCTCAGCTTCTACCGCCTACCATCAGCTCAGGTATGTCCTGTATTTTTTTTGGATGATCATTCAACCCTTTGCGGCATCATCATTCAGATTCATTCTTGAGAAGCGCGCGCGCATCTCACGGCGCTAAATTGCCGCGCCTGTACGCAGTGGGCATCCCCACTTGGCATCCTTGCGTGAGCCGCCACAGCTTTATCGCATATAAGCGGGGTGCGTCTGTGCCTCCTTCTCCGTCAACTACCACTCCCACTATAATTCCTCTCTGGACGACCATTCAACCGTTCCTTCCTTGATTGTCACAGGATGAAATATCCCCTTTCGACGAAGTACTCTCCATTAACTTCAGCGGATCTCCAGCAGCTTGATTTCATGTCCGTCCAGCAAGTCTTTGTTGCCTCCTTTTTCGTCCGACATATGTTGGACAGATACTCTAAATCTGATTTAATCTCGGGGCGCCATTGACTTGCCGACGCAACCTCCTCGTATTCTTCGAGTGTGTTCTTCGTACGCCGTCCTCAGGCTTGGTTCTCCACCGCCTCCTTCTCCTTGTCTGTCCCGAATTCATTCTGTGCCGACGTTCCTTCCTGAATGTATAATTATGCCCACGCCCACGGGGTCCCATCCTGAATCCGGCGTGATGATTTCATTTTACTTATCGTTCCTAAATTCTACGGGTACGGATGTGGTACAACGCAGGCACAAGTCGTCATCCCATCCATCCGTCTAGAGCACTCTTTCAGAGTTTCGAATTTCTTCTCTGGCTCCACTCTTGCCGTGGAATCCGTCCTTGTATCTCCTATATCAGGCGGCTTCGCCAGCGCTTATCATCCTAACCAGACTGCTGATCAACGCCACCAGCGCCACCAACTTGCCGCCTTGCTTCGTTATTACTGCGCGTCGCGATCCCGACGTCCGCCGACATGCTCCTCAATATATGCGAAATCCGAATCAAACGCTTTTCATTTTACTCGCCGGCCGACCTCCGCCGTTTGCTGGTATGCGTCTGAACGCCGCGAACGACTGCTGACGATCCCTTTCTCAATATTCCCTCACGGACACCTTGTGAAACCTATCCGTGATAAATAGAATCCTTATTTCGAGCTCGTTGTCCGGCAAGTCAGCGCTAATTCGGATATGCCGTAACGGCGCGCATGTGGTCCGGATTTCACCGCGTTGGACCTGGCTCCGGGGTTGAAGATGAAGTACTAAGCGGTTCGCCCCCACTCGTGTACCATCAGATTCGGCACCCACTGCAATTTCAGCCGCCCTTTGTTGGTTCCTCGGTGCTGGGCACTATCATGCTTCGTAATAACGATTCGGGGGAAATCTGCATCTTCAAGTACGACCCAACTCCACCTGAGTCGACATTCGTGCAGCGCTCTTGCGCATTCAACTGAAATTGCCAAGGATTGACGGAAATCATACATGTGCAATTTACGACCATCATTCAGACGGCAAACAATTCCAGTAATCTGGTGGGCTTGTCAGCACCATAAGAACAAATTGCAACAGGTATTTCCCACAGGTATTGGCCACCTGGCATGTGAGGCCGGGTGCGCAGGCGTCACATCCAGGGTACTGGCCAGACGCCCACCCTAGGCCGCCGCACTGACACCACTCCGGTATGCTAGATGGTCGATGGATCACTCGACGTCTGGAGGTATCATAATTGGAGACGAACCAGGCACCAGAGGGAGTTGCACTTGGGGTTGAGGTCGTCACAGTCGCCTGCGGCGCTGCCCAAGTAACTGCAGCTAAGATGGCCACCACAGTAACGGTAGATAAAACACGGAAGACTTTGGTCATGGCTGGATGGTATCGGATGGACGTAGCGATGGGTTGGGGCCACTGTCTTTCGCTTGACCCAGCGGCTTGCTTTTATCTGACGGCCGAGTCCGAACTTCTCGCGATCGCGGGACGCAGACTAGTGAATATCACAGCAATCCCCGCGGTGGTGCCGAGGTTCTTCGCCCAGCGACATTGCAGATGACCGTCGCCAATTGATAAATAGAGCCCCATGTTTTGGTGAGCGCAAAAAATAGACGGCACACAGGTCCGAGTTGATGATGAAAGTCAGCCCTGGGCCTCCAGCATCCGATAGTTTGTTCACCACCGCGAGTTTGAGTGGTGATCTGCGGCTGCATCTCGGAACCTTTATTCTTTCGCACGTCGCCGCAACCTAGTCGGCGCCTTGACGTCGTCGCTGACCGGCGAGTGAGACCGGCCTCCGTTAACTCGCAAAGAAACTTCCGTCTTCTCTTTTATTGCTTTGAATGAGACATGTTAAAGACAAGATTCCGAGAAATAGAAGCAATTTAAAGATCAACGGGAACGGTTCCTGTCAACGCGGGTACTGTACTATTTCGACCAAATGTTCACGGATTTCGGATTTTTTTGCTCGCCGAGATGGCCGATAAATTTCCTTTTGAATTGAGGCGATTTTTAAAGACCTCGGAAATTTGGGGTGTCACCCGTCACCTGAACATTTGGTACTTGAATAGTACAGTAATCCAGACTCGGATATCATAAAAGTTGCCCATTCCACCCATGCGATAATGTACGGTTGTGCGGAATCTGCCAGTGGAGGGTGGACCCGGCCGGATCCACAGATTCCCTCCTCTGAGCAGGGCGCCGGTGGGCGCAGAGCGCTTTCTCGACGTGGTCGGGCGACTTGGTGCATCATGATCATGACTAATTTGTGACTAATCCAAGAAGGAAAGGTCCACGCTTGGTCCACTCATCGACAAACAGCACTGGCCGTGCGATTTGACCTCGGCAATCGGCACTTCATGTCCTCCCGCGTTCTCTTATGAGATCTTTTTTCGCTCTTTATTATCAGTCTGTGTCTTTATTCCCAAAATTCTGGGCACCCACAGGGTCGTAGTCCGCAGTTATGGCCTAGTCCCAAGTTCTCAACGATAGGTCATCAGATTCCAAGTCCAAGTCTCAAGTCAGCAGTCGAAAATGATCTCGGCATGCTCGGCATCGCAGCCACGAAGCAATTCTCACGCGTTGGACTCAACTAAGAGGCACCTGTACCGCTCATCCAGATGAAATTGCTCTCCAAAACTGTTCCAAGATGTCTTTTGAGATGCACTGCAAAACTGGGGGGGATCCAATGGAGATGCCTATCAGTAAAGCACTTCTGTCGTATTCCAAGTTTCTCAACTCTCCCGCACTTGTTTAAGGATTTTTCATTGAGAGACGTCGAGAAATAGGGGCGGACCTCCCGTTTAGGCGATCGGCACGTCTCGGGCCGAGATCAACCCGTGATCGGGACTGAAGACTTGAGAGTCAGACTTGCACCGAAACTTGGACGTGTGACTCAGAATAAAGAGCGATAAATAATGCCATATTCTCTGCTTTGGAAAGGTGCATAGTGCAGATGGATCGGGTTTCTGTGGACTTGGTGGGCGATGACGGATATTTCCGGTGCCGGTTTCCTGTTCATTCTGTATTCAGAAATCACCACCACAGGTGTGTTCAGGAGGTCACGACGCTCATGCAAAACTAATCTAAAAAATTCATTTTATTCTAGCGAATTTTGAGCGAATTCGGTCGTGAGCACGGAATTTCGGATGCGAGTCGGAAAGCAGCGTACTGATCCCACCAATGACAGGCAACGCAAAAGCGTAGTTTTTCACTGCCGAGCTGGGCCATCAAGGTTTTTCGCGAACAATCAACGGGACATGCGGATCTGCTAATTTTGGTCGAAAATCACAAGGAAATTTCATAAGTAGAAGAGGGTTTAGGTCGGTAGGTTGACCAGAAAGGGAAGGTCGCCAGAACCAGTTCCAATTCTTCTCGAATTCTTCCCCGAGGTCAAATGGTACATGGGCAAGATGAGGCGGTAATTTCTTCGACGAATCAAAATAAGCTCTCAGGCTCTGATCTCGTAGCTCTCCAGGAAACGGCGCGAAGCGAGTGAGGCACCCGTAAGCTTTGGTTGCAGCCGGATGATCGAGGTCGCTGGTGGATTCAGTTTTCGACCCAGACGGCGCCAGGGCTGATTGATCAGTTCTTAAGCAATCCTATGGTGAGCGTCAGTATTTATATGAGTCTTGAGAAACTAATGCGCCGATCTACGACACTCCTCTTTTCAGCATCATACCATTGCCTCGACAAAAGCCTTTGATCTTCCCCCAAACGCAACCTTGCAGATGCCCATAAAAATTTCCATCCGCAGCTGATTGCGCTACTCTTGTAACCTTGTAACCACAATTACCGACCGGCAAGTCTGAAATAAAAACCGCCTCAAAGGCAATGGTAGCTTTTTCTTTGTTCATCGCGTAGATATATATATATGAGCAGGGTGGTGTGATTCAGAATGAAGTCCGGGTATTGAGCCGCTTTCATGGCGCAGGCGAACCTGGAACTGCGAGCGGAGTCCACAGCCATTGTTGGCTTACTACAGATATCCAATCCTATTAGAGGGATTTTATGCACCCCGATACATTCGGTAGAGCTGCGACGTAATTTTCTCATTCAATCCCGGTGGGAGCAGCAGATAAATTTACTTACCCGACAATGTTGACCCTTGGCTAAAGGAGACATTGTCCTCGCTGATATCACAATCTTGTGCGGCGGATATTGATTGTGAGGGATTTGATTCAAATTCAAGAGAAAATTAAAACGTGGCAGCGAGCCGCGCGCGCGGTGTAATGGACTCACCGTGGAGAGTTAAAGACTACAGCCTCATTTTTGAGAGCCTGGGCTTAGGGTTAGCAAAATAGCTGCATAGACCGATATGGAGAACAATGGAGGCTTAAACCCAGGGGTCAGCAGCGACCCTAGTGGCACCTCCGATGAAGATCGGAAAGTGGTAGAGTCATAATCAATGTCGCCAGATGCGCTTGAGTTTCCCACAAACGGAATACCACGGGAAAATGATACACGCCTTGATTGTGCCGCGGTGCAAAGTGTTCACCGGTGTCTTCATGCCATACTCCAGCCGACGTCAAGGAGCGGAATTAAATCATGGGAGTGCAAGGGCGTCGCGTGTAGCTGTGTGCGGCAGCGGCGAATTGTACACACGGAAACCTTTCCGATAAACCCGAACCATCACTCCAAGACTTGATGGCGAATTGTTACCTCCTGGCACGAGGCTCGGTTACCGACAGGCTCGTTGGCTCTCGTTGGGGACGGCAAGACCTACTCTGACGTCGGCAAATGCGGGGCTAGGGATGCGCGGGAGCGTGTTCCGGAGGGTGCGGGGCGTAAGATTTCCTGTCAGATCGGGGAGTCCAACGGAACAGCGTATCCGTGTTGTCGTAACCTACTTGCCATATCGTACATGATGCGCGACTGAATGGAAGGAATGATCCCGCCAGGTATTCGGGCCTTATCTGACATATCCATCTTGAACATCTATACCAAATCTGGGTCACATGTATACTCTCCGTCAACGAGAACGGTCAAGGTAGAAAAGAAATTACAATGAGTCTCATTTATTTCCGCGGATGTTTTCTGCCATGTGGTGAGTGCCGCCAAATGAGAATTCTCACCCGGAATTTGCACAGGCCTGCCGCCTCGAGGCTCGAGCGGAGGCAGCCATCAACAATAACGATGACTGCCGTTGCGAGATCCGATAGCGGAAAGCTGTAGCCATATCAGCGCCCACCGACGGTCAATGTCGCAAGGTGTCCCGCGTCCCAAGGCGAGTTTATTTGCGAGGCGTCAATATTGAGCATCAACGATTATAGCCTCGAACACTACTATAACGAGAATTAGGTCAATGGATGTGATTGTGGGCAAACGGTTTGCTCACCGGCCGCGGTTACCCCAGGATATTGATTCAGTCACACGGCGTCATGCATGCTCCGAAAACAGTGATCCGTCATTTATGACACATGCGGGGGATTTTCAAGGCCGAACGCAAGGTCCGCAAGTGGTAGCCGCTGATTGAAACCACACACCATTCAGAATGCAGTCCTGCGGTCCGAGGAAACGAACTTGAAGACTGGACATGGACATAGTGGGCGCGTGATATTTGACTGGAGGAATTGTTACAGCGTAGGGGGATCTCATGCATCTAATGACACCTAAGAAAGTCGCTCACAAGATGGGCCTCAAGGGTGTCGTGTAACCGAGAGTATGTGTCCCGTGGTTCTGGCCCAGAAATAGTTAGAACCCCATCCAGGCGATGAATTTTACAGGAACGCCGAGAGGCCATACTTTGTGATTAAATTTGCCCCGCGATTCTGGGCCACCGACTATCCTGTTGATCTCGTGAGAATACGGCGCAAAGCTGATAGACAGGGCACTGGCAACGCCAGTCAGCATACATGAATCAACCATCGAGTTGTCTAGGCACCAAAAACCATGATAGGAGGAGGCTATAAAAACCCTACCGGATCTTGAGGACAGCAGGCTGCAGAGTTCATGTGCGTCTCGGGTGGGACCGTGGCAGCGTGAACTAATCAAGTTAAAACAACGGCGAGGTGCCATTATAACGGTGGCGGCGGCGCGCAGGGGATGCTCAGTCGCTGGAATTGCACTTGAAGACCATCTATGGCGTTGATTTTAGCGAGAAATTACCGGCAGGAATCGCACATTGGCCGAACACCGGATAAGGGGGATTTGCATTTGGCGGCAACCATACACGCTGACCGAGAGATCAGGGGCCTGGCTATCCGGATCCATAGATTATCGGCCAACTAGATAAAACAGACACGTCGTGACGTCGCTGAGCACTGAGCGAGATAAATCCACAGCCAGAGGCCAATCAGCGGGTAAAACACCAGAGTGCAGCTCAGCGACCGATGCCAAAAGTTCAGCGGCATCCTGAGCACGCCTATTCCACCGAACAGAGAGATTACTGATTGCCTGGAAAGTTGAGTGCGAGAAGAACAAGATAAGGTCATGTGGCTGTGTTCCATCAACATGATTGCAAATCGTTACGTACTCCTTCTTCCTGTAAACCGACTCACAGTTGCTATCACGAGCACAGCTGGCTGGCATGCTGGCTTGTCATATAAATTCCACCAGGCTCATACTCAGATTTGTCTCGCCGGCCTCTGTGGTAATCAACTCGGCGCGTCCGAGTGAATTGTCCCGATTAATTACTCCTCGCAATGCTAGATGCTGCTTCTTCATGGGAAGATTCACCGAACAATGACTCGAACTAATGCAACGTACTATTCGGCAAATTTCTTGTCCTCGTTCCCATTCAATATTTGGTCGATTTCAATGACTCCCCATGCTCCGCCTGCGATGCAATAATCCATTGACTCGACCCCGAGAACATTCGGCACGTCCAGAGTTAGTCTTCCCTGCTTCTATTTTCTTCCGTACCGCGGCGAGGGCCGGTGACTCGACGTGTACCAAACAGGCAACATGAACGCACCCGAGCCTAATGTCGCGATGCCGCTCTGGTACAAAGGGACGGGTATCTACCTTGCGCATAATCCAATGCAATGCAGTGGAAGACAATGGAGCGAGCTTGAATACTAGCCCACTATCAGCAGAAAATTCGCCCTTCCTCCCGCGCCTTACCGCCGCTTTCGTCCGTGGTGTGCGCGGATTACTCTGGGTACGTTCGGCGAGTCATATTGCAGAATTCCGCTGCTTCTTCATTGTTCTCCCGAACCGCAGAGTGACTCATGAAGAGATACTGTGTGAGACACCCTCGAACTAGGCTCGATATTGATACGAGGCATCGTGGCTCGAAAGTACTCATTTCGTACCCGAAGACAGACTCATTCCCCTACAGTGAGATATTTCGCCCGACGGAGATGATTTCAGTTTACGTATCAATGCCCGAGGCGGAAGTTTGAGCTCTTTCCAGATATTAAGCGCGGTTTTCTAGCTCAGGGTCAGGGACGCTGCGGCTCCTTGGAGGTTGCTTGAATTCTGGAGTCAGAGGTCTGGACCCTGCGAATGAGCGTATCAATCGAATTTTCTAGCCCCCTCATCGATGAAAATAAATGATCTCCGCCAGGTCCGAAATCGTTTTATCATTCATGCTTGCGGGGTTGAAAATTGGCACCGCCGATACCCCAAATCACATCCACAAGTGTGGCCACATCACTGGAGGCTCGCAAGGCCGAATTTGGAATGCGTCGCTCACGTTAGGCGTCTCGAAAATAAAGCTAAGACTATCCCTTGAAACCCGATTACCGAAGCAGGAATGCGATAGCGTCGCGGTTGAGCGATGATCCTATTCCCGCCACAACACCAGCGCCCTCGACCGACGGTAGTTGATCCCAGGGCGGTGTGTGTTCCACCAGAAATAGGCGAAGAACGCTTTGACAAGTTCCATAAAATGATAATCTTTTGTGTGGCCGTGATCAACACTCGCTGGCGACCCTAAACCTGATTCGATTGTGGTGGGATGATCCCTTTGAATGGGTATCCTTGCACTCAGCGCTCATCCACGGTTCGACACGTCGAAGGCTTCCATCCAACCCTGCTCATAGCTCTCCTTCAACATCGTTGATCCCGAATCCAGCCACTGATTAATTAGCATCGCCTCCCTTCGTGGTACATATGGGTGGCCACGTCAGAGGCCACACATCAGATTCGCCGGCCACAATTGCCTCACCCCCCGTTGCTTGGCAAGGAGATGCACATAGAGTCGCGATTCGGAATGTTCCCGTGAATCTGAATCTCTTCACTGTCTGTTGAACTTTTTACCTGCCAGCTACCCTCGATAAATTCAGTCACCCCAACCGTCAGGATTCAGTGTCACCGCATGAAATAGGCTGGGCACAAACTTGAAACTTCCAACTTCTAAGTGCTACGCGCTAAACATAAGTGCTGACAAGCTGTTCAAGGGATAAGCGCCCGGCGCTTCGAAAGATCGAGATTCAGCGCCTAATCGAAAATGGCCATAGGTCCCACGCGTTTATCTGAAGTGCGCCGGCCCGAAGATCTTATCTTTCCGGAAAGGGAGATCGGCACTGGCAGTGCTCGGTTCACTTTCTGCTCGTCTGCTAATATGGGTGGATTTTGAACCCAATGGCTGTTTCCGATCTTGTTAATTCCACGCGCAGACGTCGGCGGCGGAACAACTTTGAATCCACATTCGCGGGAGGACGGTAATATGGACCCACCACGGATCCACAGACCGTCTAATTCGGGGTGTGCGTGTGTCCGAAACTCGATCCGCCGCGAAGGGTCGGGAGCTGAAGCGGAACGGGCGGGGGGCAGCGCAAATTGTTTGATGGACACCATACGAGCCACGAGTTTCAACAATGTCATTCTTCCTAATACAAATGCACCGCCTTCATCTGAATCCCTGAATAAACCACTGCACCCATCCTTCCATCCCAGGGCGCTCGGAGGTCTCGGAGGATTTCTCTGTTCTTTGTTGAGAGATGGATGCATGAATGGTTGCATCTTTGATACAGTAGGCTCCAAGTGAGTGATGGAGGCGACGCATCCGGCGGGGTAGGTTTCTCTCAGGCGAATATATTACTTATTGCACCCGGACGAGAGGAGTTTTTTTTGACTCGCCAGAACGTTAACTTCCCAGATTCGACTCGTGGAAAGTGATCGGAGGACGCGCATCAAAACTTTGATGCGCGGAAATTTCGTGGGACGCTCAAATATTTGGATATGACTAGAGTTCAAAAAATTGGAGAACAGGGAGGCAGCTCACTCTCAATTGCGTGGATACATTTCTTTTTGCCACAAGGTACGTCCGTTCGTTTGCGGCTGAAATCTTTGAACCGCGAACACCAACCTACCTCTGTAACTTGCAATGTATTATGAGTATTGCTTTTTTGCATTTCAGAAAAATGTGATGACTTCTGGCGTGGTCCTGTATATGATCGCACTTGACGATCTGCGACCTCTGTTGTCCCGTTTTGCCTCCCAACCTGCTATACGTCGATCTCATTGTCCATTTCTTCGTCGATCCCACCATTCCCTCATTCTCTTATTGTATCCCCTATAATAATATGGCACTTGCACGTTTTTTAATTCTGCGACACTCACATGAGATTATATTTCCGCGTCTATTGTACCTATTGTGTTCCCGTATGCGTTTACCTCCAGTTCATCTCTATATCTTCCTACCGGGTCTTGTCCTCTCTCTCAACCCCTCCCCCCGTCTCTCGCCAACCTCACCCCTCTTCCGCTATTGATTCGAGCCCGTCGTTGCTGACACACGCAGCTCGGGCTCGACGTTATTGTGTTATTAGGTTCCGTGATCTGCGCAACCCGTCTTCTGTCTTCTGTCTTCTGTTGCTGCGTTCTCTCCGATCATATAGCCGAGCCACGCAGATATACTCCCGCCGGTATGTTCCTCCGAGCCGCGGTCTGCTATGGGGTTGATACATGTCTCAGATCGTCCTTTAGTCTCTAGTACACTAGTACAGACGGCGCAGAGGGAGCGGAAGCATTTCCCGTGGCCATGCTCCTCCGTTCCCCCCACAAGTACTTGTTTTCCCCGGCTTGCGTTCTCGTTTAACGGAGCACGTTGGGTCCGATAAGATAACCACGCGCACCCCATCGCCGGCGGGCAAAGTACCACCCGCTAACGCCTCGGGCCTCCGCGCACCCCCAAGGTAGGCTCCGCGCAAGGCATTGGGCAAGCGCACGGACATGGGTCAGGTGGGCACTACTGGGTATCAGGACTTGTGGCTGTGATTTCATTTCATTTCGCGGACGGGACGGATGCAAATGCATTTCCCAGGACACCGTCAGTCATGGACGGACCTCGACTCTGTCAATGATGATTCGATGAAAGAAAAGTATTTGCAGAATGTCGTGAGGAAATCTTCGAGGAACGCGAGCGACTTCGACAGACAGGCAGAGTCAGACAGCGGTAACGACACACACTACACGATCGATGAGAAGTTTTGGAACGCCTCGCTCGATCGTGTGCTTACGGCACTCGCGTTAAGATTCAATCAAATTTGGGGACGCATTGGGGCGTACCCTGATCTGGGTCAGGGTGGCCAAATCGGGCATCTTGAACAAGAGCAATTGATGGTGATCGAGCGCTGTGCAGCGATCGCTAGATCGCGCGCTTTCTTTAGGTTGGAGAGAGTTGGTGGGTTAATTGGAGGGTGGATGAGTAGGGCGCGAGGCGAGAATGGGTACAAGCGATTGGGGGGCGTGCCAGGCATAATATTGGGGAGGATTAGAGCCGGTCCGCTAGCCGAATCACAATAGCGTTCCATTCCCGATTGGACCGAGGCATGGGAACTTTTGCAGATCTGGATTCTACGAGATCTGTTCATGTCTCAAATGGGAAGGCGTAGGGTAACCCGTTATAAGCAAGACAATAACAGCGCGTCTTAATTGTTCTCTGCGCGTCGCTAGGATCACGCAAGAAAAGAGAGCAGAGTGGAGAGAGGTCCCCTATTATCCTCTTTCTCTCTATTCTATTCTGTCTCCTGCCCAGCGCTACCCCTCCCGATAATTCGACGCCATTGTCCACGAACTGCATTGTCTTTGTCTATTGCCTGCCATGCCTGCCCTACGCACCCGCGACACACACTCCGCCGCACGATGTCAGTTTCTTTTCTTTCTTTGTGCATGCGAATTTCGGGGATTAATTCTGGATTTTTTACAGCACTCGAAGTGAGCACCGGTGCGCCGCCGCCGTCATTAACGATCATCTCGCCGACCCCGCGCGCATTCACGTTCCCGATCACGCACAATCTCTCCGACAGTCCCTACTCCTCTCCATCCAACTCACCGTTCGAACCTGATCTGCGGGCGCTTGCTTTGTCAGCGTCAGGCTCCGCCGCATCAACCCCGACGTCGTCTGTTTCTTCCCACAACGACGAATGTCGCACCCCGCCCCCACTCTCGGCCTTCACGCGCACGCTCTCGCCTGCCTCTGCGCCTGCATCACCCCCATCTGCGCCCGTGCGCCGGAAATCGACTAGCGCAGCCAGCGGCCCGGACGAGCGGCGCCCGAAAAAGGGTGACGACGACTATGTGAAGCGTCCCGAGAACGCGTTCATCCTGTTCCGTCGCAAGTGCTGCGAGGACCGTGCGCTCGGGCTCTCCTCCTCCTCCCCTGCCTCCTCCGCGTCTGTCTCCGCGCCCTCGTCCATGGTCTCGGGCCCCTCCTCTGCCGACTCGCCTTCTCTGGCTGTAAACGCGCCAGGGAAGAAGCAGCGCCAGGCCGACCTCAGCAAGACCATCTCACAACAGTGGAAGGCGCTCGCACCCGAGGAGCGCGCGCATTGGGAGGCACTCGCGAAGGAGAAGAAGCGGGAGCACGAGACGCTGCACCCGAACTACGTCTACCGCCCCCAGCGCTCCGGCAACAAGAACCGCGCCTCCGCCTCTGCCGCCTCCTCTTCCAACGCCCCCTCCTCGCCATCGACGACGACGACGCAACGACGAAAACACTCCGCCCCGCCCGCCCAGCAGCAGGTCGAGTTTGTCGTCCCCGCGCCGAGGGCTCAGCACGGGCGCAGTGCCAGCGCGCCGACGCCGCCGCCGTATCAGGCGATTCAAATCCCCAACGTCTACATGCCCGCGTCCGCCTCTGGGTCGTTCTCCCTCGAAGGGGGCGAGGACAGCCCGACGAGCCTGATGCCGATGATCGCACGGCGCGGGGTGGGCAACGGCGCGGGCGGGTTCGACTACATGCCCAGCTTCACCGGGGCGTTTGAGTTTGAGGCCAGTCTCCAGGTGCGTTTTCTCATCTCGTCTTTGTCTTCGTGTGCTGATAAGATATGCGATAGTCCTCCGACTTCCTGCGCGCAATGTTCCCGCCGACAATCTCGCCGACGTCGCAGCCCTCGGGTGGAGCGGGCATCATGTCCCCCGCATCGAGCAACTCAGGCTCCGGGCCCTCCTCGCCGTATACCCCCGCCTCCGCGTCCTTCCACCCTTCCGCCTTCACCGCCACATTCTCATCTGGCTCCGCGCCCCTCGACAACGTCTCTTACCCCTCCTCGACTCTCGAGTCCGGCCTCGGCCTGGGTCTGGGCGACGCCGCGATGGCAGGCATGGACCCTGCGTCGTACGCCTCCTACGCCTCCGCCTGGGCAGCCGCCTCCCCTTGGGCTACCTCCACCGCCCACGGCGGCGCCGCAGGCCTCGCAGAGGGCGACTTTGACATCGGGCGCATACCCGAGATCGGGTGGGAGCTCGGATGCGCGGCCTTCCCCGCCTCGCAGCCCAGCTTTGGCGGCTACGACGGCGTCGACGGCTCGTGCGGCTACGACGGCGGGGAGATGGGCGAGTTTGGCGAGCAGGGGATGGACTTTGGCGGGGAGCAGGGCGGGGAGGCGCCGGGCGAGTTGGACCTGCACTTTGGGGACCTCGGGATCGACATGGGGTTCGACGAGATGATGGCGGGGCAGGGCTTCTGAGCCCGCTGCGGTCGACATCGACATGACTTGACTGGCGGGCTTGCATCCCGCCCCGCGATGACACGTCATCGCCTACGCCCCGCGCCGCGCCACGCCGCGCGTCCTGTCCCTTCCCTTCGCTTCCCGCCACGCCACTCGTTTGCCCCACGCCCCACGCTCGACGCTCGCTCTAGACGACCACGCTCCCTTCTGTTCTCTGCTCTACTCTGCTCTGCGCCCACCCGCACCGCACCGTGTACACTACCACGACGCCCGCGGCGCCCTTTCTTGTCTTGTAAAAAAACATCCCAGTGTCGTATCTGTTTTCTGTCTGTTTTTATCGAATCCGATCTGCTTTATCTATCCTGGCGACAACTCCTCCTCTCCTCCTCCTACACGCTGTACATCACCACATCACTACATCTCTCGTCTCGTCTCGCTCTTGCTCTTTCGCCTTCTTGTCGGATCGCCTGCTTGCTTCTCTTCACACCCTCTGTTATCCACCCACCTACCTACACCTCCCACCCGCCCGGGCCCGGTCCCGCGGGCGGCCGTCCGCGACGCCCGCCCTCCTCCTTGCGTGGGGCTGGCGGGGCGTCCGGACGCCCTGCCCCGCCTCCAACGCACCCACCCTGTTGTTTATCTACACCCAGTGCTCCGCACCAAGTTGTTTATCTACACTTATTCCTCATTATACCCGCCTCCCCTCCCTCCTCACGCTCCGTACGCAAATGACGCTTTACTTCACGCTTTTTCCTTACGCTTGCTTACGCATATTTACTTATTATAATGACTTATTTACCCTCTCTGTACGTCTGTACCCCTCGTCGAAGAACGAAGAAGAAAACGACCTGCCGCTCCTGCTCGCGAGGGCGGCGCTGCTCTTTGTCTTGTCCTTGTCTCGTGAGAATTCAGAATTCAGAGGCTGTGAGAATTGAGTGCGAAGAATTCAGTCGGCCGACAGAGGAAAGGCGGCCTTCTCCATCAAAAACGATCGAGAATCGAGACAAGACAATAAAAGAGACAAATGAATCTGAATCACTTCTGCGTCATGTGGTGTGGATGATCTCCCCAAAAGAATCAATGTCTGTAAGCAATGCGATGCAATGCAGCCTATTGTCTCTTACCCTTCTCGGCCTCGGAAGAAACCGAAACCGAAACCGAAACCGCAGAGAAAGAAGCAGTGGGACCCCTCGCGCCAATGGCAACGGCGGAGGTCGGCCGTAGCCGCGGGGAGTAAAATGAAGAGCTTGACAATGATGATGAGGATTAGATTGTCCGTGGACCAAGGACCATGCGGGCGGGGTGCTTCCTTTTCCGTTTGCGCCGTGCGGGCTCTATGCAGAATTCCATGGCCAGGCGCGACGGAAAGTAAAGAACGCAGCGGCAGGGGCAGCGCAGACTCATACTCAGGGAGAAGTGTGCCCGGGGACGTCGGACGTCGGCGCGCCCCTGGGCGGCACACCGCCACAATCCCGAGTCGAGAAGTCTGAGGAGAAAATGGAAAGGTGTTGGTGGCGCTGGTGGCGTCGATCAGGCTGAGATATGAATGATTACCGGCACTGGCATCCTTCATCTTCGGAAGCCGAAGCGATGCCAGGGGATGCCGGGTGTGGGAGGGAAACGGGCAAGGGCAAGGGCACGGGCACGGGCGAGGGCATCCGCGGCAAGAATTGACAGAATCGATATTTGGAATTTTGAAAGAGGGATTGCGCCGCACGTCATGGACATGGGAATAACTTGAAATGAATGAGAAAGGCAAGAAGAGGCAAGTCCGTAGAATTTCGGAACGATAAGTAAAATGAAATCAATGAAGTGCCCCGGACTCGGGTCGGGACCGCGTGGGCGTGGGCGTGGGCGTGGGCGTCGACATACAATACAGTACCAGCCGATGGAAGGACGCTCGGCACAGAATGCATTTTGGGACAAAAGAGGCGGCGTCGTGGAGTAGGGTCGGCGGGGAAGAATAGACAGCACAGGGAGAGCAAACAAACCTGACGGCCTTGTGCATTGTGGCGGGGAACGTTGCGCCGGCAAGTGAATGGCCATGTACGGCAACGGCGCGGGAGATTAAATCAGATATAGACTATCCGTCCGACGAAAAAGGAGGGTGCGGGATTCTGAGATCCGGGGAAGGCGGGGAAGGGACATGAAATCAAGCTGTTGAAGGTCGGTTGCAGAGTTAATGAAGAGTCGTCAAGAGCGGAAATTACGGGGCTAGAGGGGGGATAAATCAACGAATGGCTGGACAGTTAATGGACCGTCGTTCAATAATATTAGGAAATTACTGGGCTTGAAATCGATGAGGGAATGACCAACGTGATGGGCATGTGTTGGTTGTGGCGATTAATATTATCCAGTAATATAATCTCCTGGATCGGATAATGAGAAATTGTTCGGCTGGAAATAGATGCGGGAATGACAGACTTGGAGGTCGTACCCGACTTAACTGTGGCGATTAATATTCATCCAGTATATAATCTCTTGGATAGGAAATAAGAATTACTCGACTGGAAATGGGTGCGGGCATGTTATCCAGTATAATCTCCTGGATCCGATATCAATGAAGAGTTTGGCCGCGGGGAGGGAGGCTGACCGTTCATTGTTGCACCACGATAACGTACCGTACGGGTTTCATAGCGGGAGAAGTACGGTATAGATAGAACTACGCACCTCCAAAAGTATCGTAGCAACGGAGGGTTCATTCACCTGTGCCCGAACCAATCTCATTCAGTCTTCCAAGTCCCGCCCCGCAATCCACCGCTCCGACAACATTATTATCTGTCTTGGCCGCATCGGCAAGTAACCTTATCCAAATGATCCCACACCGCAGCTCAGTAGACAGAGAGGGAAATGAAGAGGACCAGCGTAAGATCCACTCACCCTGATTTCAAAATGATAACCCATCCCAAACTGTACTTCGGTCGATCCACCGCTACGTTGAGCGTTGATGACGAGGTTGCGGCGCGCTTTGCGATACTTTCTGCAAAACGTAAGACACTCACGAGCGGTGAACCCAGCCCAGACCTGCTCATGCTCCAATCTCCACCGTTGAGCATTAATACCATTTGCACAGTAAATTTCTGCTCTGCATGACGGGGAGTTTGAGGAAGATAAATGTTGCAGACGAACTTGGACTGTGCAGGAAGAGGAAGATATAACACCAGATGCTCCTGGAGCGTTCACCAAAATATGACCGCAATCGTCAACCTACAGCGGCCGTGGCGCACAGGCAGCCAGAGTAAGGGAGGCATCGAGGCGGTGGGTGCCGCCCCCCAGTCTAGCGCTTAATCAGGCGCACGCATATTATACCCAAATACACGAGGTCTGATGGCGGACCCACAGCGCGTATTAACCCGACCGATCGACGATGCACGAGGCGCTCTGTGTGCGGAGAGACAATACGCTTGCGGGCACGTTCTGATTTTGTGGGTGCGCTATCTGGGGCATTTTCATTGTCGGTAGCAATTCGTACGCCTGGGTGGAAGGGCGAAGTTAATGAGAGTAGAGGGCGGTGGAAGGAGAAGGAGGCGCAGACGCACCTCGCTTAAATATAATAAAGCTCTGGCGGCACCCGCAAGAAATCCCAGTGGGGATACCCGCTGCGCACACAGGTGCGGTCGTTTGGCGCCGTGAGACGTGGCCGCGCTTCTCAAGAATGAATCTGAATGATGATACCGCAAAGGCTTGAATGGTCATTCATAAAATACAGAAAGGGTGAGAACATACCTTGAGCTGGTAGTAGGAGGCAGAAACAGGACACCCACCACCCAATTTACCAGGAAGACGAGGGTGAAATGGCACACGGATACCATTTTTCGAAGTTTGGTGGGTGGCACAAAGGGGTGTTGCCCATGAGGTACCGCGGGATCCCTAGAATGGGGCTCTGGGGTAGTCTGCCGCCGGAGGCGACTCAGACATGCGTCGGTATGACTCACATCAACAATCCCAACGGAGAGGCGGCCAGAAGGGGCAGGCGCTAACGTGGGCGCCTATATCTTCTGTACCGAAACGAGTCAGTTATGTCGGAGGGCTCGAAAGAGAAGGAAGAGGAGGAGATCGAGAGAGACATCGGTGTTTCTGTAGACAGCAGGGTTGGTTCCGTTTATACGAAGACAAGGGACGACTATATGAATTTCGGCTGTCGGAGACGAGGACAGGAACAAGGGAAGCAGGAACAAGGCAGTCGTCAAGGGAATAAGTCTTTGGATATCGGGCACAGCGAAGAAATCTTGGGAAGGCGGAGACAAGAGAGGCGTGAAGGAAGGGAACAAAGAGATAGTCTCTTTGGTTCACCTCGCACGCACAAACCACGCTTTGATGCCCGCACCTCTCACACGCGTCATGGGCGCTAATCCCTGGTGTACGAGTTACCACCGAGCGGAGGATAGCCTCGAACACTGTAGAAAAAGAAAAATCTCAGCTGAGAGAAGAAAATCGCGTCCAGAGTAGCCAAGACGTAGACGGCGCAACCAGCGAGTAACTGTAAAAGAGCCAAATACGGGCAGGTCGCACCAGGTGCAACCTGAGTCGGTGCATACAGGCGTTCGTATAGAGTAGGAGCGATCGGGTAGTGATGCGTTCGCGCTGCATCTCAGTACTAGTACAATAGACATTGGATTGGCGTGTGTGGTCGCGAGAAGAGAAAGAGACGATCACGTGTTACGCGTCTCGATTTGGGAAGCGATGATCGATCCCAGTGACACACTCCGAGTTGAATCTTAATGTTGAACAGCATGCCCGAGAATCTCGAACATCCTAAAGTCATTTTTTTAAAATTCGTTTTTTTGCTCTTTTTGCTGTTTCACTGATCCTCCGTCATGCTCCGGCCGGATGCATACGACATGGTGCCTAGATGCTCTACATATTTCGTTTGTCGGTCCCTCCGTTGTCTTGAGGCAGTCGAATGCTCAATTCTTTTAGTTCTTGAGGTCTGTGCATTATCCAACGAAAAACAAAAGGAACACACTCAAGTTCTCCGATTCAGCCTCACTCACGGTCGATCGTTCTTGTTTAATCACACACAACCTGGAAGGTACATCCGAGGACTTGATGCCTTTGTCCCCAGAGCAACACCGCCAACAGAGAGCCGCTAGTTCGACGCGGAAATATTTGGCATACCTGGCTCTTCTCTCGGGTGATCACCGATCGGTTCAGGCCCACCTATACAAATATCACATCTGAGGGTTTCCGTTCTATTCCATTTATTCTTGAATTGTATGGACATTCGCTCCTATGTGGGTGCACCATGACTGCCGCATCGTTGGACTCAGTCAGCGCCATAAATTCTGGCAGGGATATCCTGAAACCCACGTATGTCAATCTAGTTCCACTGTCTCAATTATCAGAAGAGCTCATCCGCCGCCGCCGACATGCTTTGAATCTCACTTCTAGCGTAGCGCTGTGGGTCTACATTGAGATTTAGTGCCCGACGGCTACTAAATATCCCCTGGGACGTCGGCAGAGCAATTTGTCGCGGCCCTCTTAAACTGCACTGGGTTGGTACCCTCAGGGAGTTTTTGAATAAATGCGTCCACCCACAACGTCCTCGGCATTCTAAGACAACACGATCGGACAGCGATACATGACTTCGGGATCCTCGCAGCAAGAAGCGTCATGTCGAACCCGTGGGATTGAGGGCGGAGTTAGACGTCCCGAAATGGCACGGTCTTTGTAAGTATGTGCCATCGCGTCAGGCACCTTCAGATTGCTATTCTAGGCCCGGGTCGCGTCGACACTCGGCACTCGACGGTTTAGAACCCAGTGGCAGGAAATGGAAGTGCGAAAGGAGGAGAAAGTGCGCTAATATTGGTTGTTGGGATTGTATTGAGTTATATTCCATTACATACTTACCGGGAAGCTGGGCGGAAAGTACGGAGGGGGAGTATATGAATAGAGTTCGGAGACAATGAAGGAACGATCCACTCAGTTGGTCCTTCATTGCTCGAACCACTCTCGAACCTTCGAGCCGAATCTGGGAAGGCGAGTCAAAGTTCAGGGCACTCCCACTGATTCCGACCTTCTTCGAAACACTATTCTGTTTTGGCACCTTGGAGCATGTGGGAGGAGTTAGCCTGAGAACTTCGTGCGAATTGGGAGCGGAAGATGTTGTGGCGGGTTTCTCCGTGACGGCATCAGGAATATTGCCCGGGCCGAACTTCTTACCTTCTGAACTTTTCTAAAGGGAAATCGAACATGGGTGCGATGAGGTTGTGGGGCTCTGTTTAGTGAGCCCACATTACAGGTACAGTGTCCTCCGGTGGCCTGAATCTGCCCGACGAAACTGTTGAGCCAGTATGGAAGCCTCGGTTGACAAGTCGGTGAATGGTGTGTGCAATAGGGCATATTTTATTCCAAATCGACACGTACAGATGCGTGCACAATTTTTTCGCCATATTTTATTCCTCGCTAACTCGGATTGCATTATCAGATCGGTGAGTACGGTAATTTCTCCTCAAAATCAAATGTCATCCCTGTTGAAAACTGCAATTCAATCACCACACCACGCACATGCAAGGGCAAAATCTGTATGAAGCATAGTATAATGGGCCTTGGCCTTGAGCCTTCTTCCATTCCTCTTTTGTGGCGTTGGATGTTCATATCATGAACGTAGTTCGGCGCATCACGAAACAAGCGAACTCGTCCCGATGCCCGAACGTCTCCATGTCCCGTCAAAATAAATATTTTGCCCGCTGGTACACGACGTCAGTAATCTCAACCAGGGTGCTATCGGATCTCAGTCGTTCGATGGCGGATGCCTGCGTCCTTTGCCTTGAGGCAGAAATCCGAAAAGGCTGTGCAAATCTGAGGTGCATGTGTTTCTCGAATTTGCCTCCGCCGCGCCGGACCGGACCACATCCGCGGATGTAAATCCCGTTCCATAGAATCTGTTATATCAAGAGAGAGAGCTCCCCATTTCTCGGAGACTATGGGACGCATGTGATCCAAAATTAGATGACAGGTGAGATGGGGGCGGTGAATGGAAGTCCGGATATGGCAGATAAGATCCGACCGAGCGGAATGGTGATTGAAATCTTAAGGTTCGTATTGAATCGCTTGCGCGATATGGCAGGAAGGTTACGACAGATCGGATACGCTGTTCCGTGCTCAACCCCAAAAGCTGGTTCAAAATCTTGCAGGCGTTCCTTCCTAGCTCCTTCCTCGGACCATACTCCCGAGCATCCGAGTCGCATAACATCCGGCTTGGTCCGGACATCAGTCTGCAGCGTGTACGAGCTTGCCATTCCAGTCGCTGCCATTGTTACCTGCTGGCGGTAACTCTCGGTAAATACAATATTCCACATGGAATGATCCGCACTCTTGGCGGACTTACTCAGTGCGCGCTGCGCGGCGCGTGGTTGCCTTTCTCGGTAATATGAAGGCGGGCAGCATTGTCCGCATGATTCTCTGTCTTCCTCCATGTCTGTCATTGTCCCCGACGCCTGGTCGGGGGAATAACGTGCCGTGGGCTATTTCTCGCGGTACCGATCAGGGCCCATCAATTTCCCATGGTATTCCGTTTGTGGGAGCTCATGTTGCGATTTGCGACAGAATGAATTGTGAGTGCAGCCCAATATGCTTGTGTTAAATACAGTAGTCTGCATCGCTCACCGGATGAGAAAAAGGATGAAAACTCTACAGCCAACAGAAGAAGGACCGAACCCCGGGACATCGTTCAATTTTGCATTGTTCGCCAAATTGGGCGAATACTCCGTTCCACCCTGATATAAAAATGAGCCCGCCAACTTTTACCTGCCGTCGATGGGTCCTCTACGTCGTCTCGTGAATAGAAACCTAATATTGCGACCCAGGACCTGGAACAATATTATTTTCTAGTAGATTTCGCATGAACGTCGGGGCACTACCTAAAGATAATTTGTACCACAATGTGTGATTGTGAGGGATATTTGATTGGGCTGGCGCAGGGAATCAACAGATCAATCTACAGGGCGACAGAAAGATTGCGGATTCGATCCATCTGCACTGAATCGGAAGATACAAATTCTGCGAGATTTGGCATTATCAAAGCACAATGGTGCCCAGACCTCAAAATGACTGAACAATGCGATGTTGACTCGAGTTCGGAGTCCGACCATAGGCGTGGCATCTCGGCCCCCTCCCATCCGATGTTCCCCGAAAGATACGTCCATGAAAGTCGCGCGCAAAACCTCCGAGTCATGCTCTTAGCCGGAGCCGCCCAGGCACATCCCACATTCATGACTCTGGGGACGCCGGGAAATGGATGCCCCTAGACAGGCAAATCTGAATTCAGAACAGACCGGATATCGTCACGGCATTGCGGCGTATCCGAAGTAGATTTTATAGAGTTGAGGACAATGAGCTGAAAATAGTTATCATTCTATTCAGCATGCTTGCGTACTCACTGGTTACCCGCGAGGGAAGACATGCATGAGGCAGCGTCAGCCGTTCATCGCAGCAAGATCAGGTAGCACATGGTTGTAATCGTAATAAGATTCTAGGTTCTAGAACTTGCAGATCTATTCGGTACCCACTTTGAGCGTACAATGACGCGGAATGACGCGGAATGAGTCGGTGGACCTGAAGAAGAGACGATGAATATTCGACTGGCACGCCATCGATCTGAATCTATATCTCGCCCGGGCATCGCGCTGAAGACATACAGGTTCTGCCAACGAGTCACTCAAGTTATCTTCAGGATCCGATCGCAAAAAAATCGCAAAATGATGCGACACTCGGCCTCGAAGTCGCGCTCCATACACCGATAATTTAGCGCCAGTCCGTGGAAGGGGTTTCCAAGTTGCGTGAAAGTGTCATGCAGTCATAGGCAGTAAGTGTGTACGAAACGACCGTGAGTCCGGGGAAGGGTGGGACTGATTCCGCTGTCATAAGCCGTGATCGCTGAGGCCCGCCCGGGCGCTATATGTTTAGCGCCCGGCCCATTTTTTGGCCCAGTGATTGTGATATTTTCCAACCAACAGCGCCAACCACGGTTAAGGGAATATATTCACATGTAGATCCAATCTGATGTTGTGGCCACCCCATACGTGTGCGATGCGATGCCAATGATTCAATAGCGGAATTCAGAGAGGAACATTATAAGCCGGATCCGAGTCGGAATGCAGCCTTCGAAGAGACATTGAGCTCTCGAGGCATGGAAGACAGCCCATTCAAAGATGTAATGGTAGCTTTCGCCTGGGATAATTGAATCGAATCTGGGTCGCCAACGACCGTTAATCATGGCCACACAAAAGATTACATTTTGGTGAGACTTGCCAAAACGTTGGTCGAATAATTCTGCTCGAACACACACGCACTGGCAGCTCATGGCCGCTGCACTTTTGACCATCGCGGTTCCTTGGAACTCGATGGTCGAGGACTTTGATTCAATGTCGATCAGCGTTCTGTCGCAGCTGTTGGCCCTGTCACTGTACTTCATAAGGTCAATGATCAGCGGTAAAATCCAAGGAAAATCAGCGTCCAACAGAATATCCCTTAGCCTTGTCACCGTCCGAAATAAATAGCGTTTCAAAGGATGCCTCTGCTGCATTTTAGGTGAGAAGCGGCGCCCGCAATTCCGAGAGGCAGAAGCCCATTTATCGGGAATAGTAGTCGAAGAGTTTAATCGTCCGGTCACTCGTAAATAATAGAGGACCGTCCCTGACCCTGCGCCGCCTTGCATGTCTGGAAAGAGCTCAAGCTTCCTCGGATATGTACATTTAGTCAGGGCATCTCTGTTACTGCGGGAGATAAGAGCGATGTGCGCAGGTGGGAAAGGATCCGGGAGAGAATAGCTCGCCCTGACTCATTATGCGGTTCGTGAGAACTATGAAGCCAAAGCAGCGGAATTAGCTCACAGACATCGAAGGATATTTTATGATTCGACGGTACCCAAAGTAATCCGCGCCCACCACGGACTAGGCGGCGGTAAGGCGCGGGTTTAAATGCGAGTTTGCTATTCATAGGCGCGCTCCATTGTCTTGCGCTGAATTGCATTGAATGATGCGCAAGGCAGACGTCCGAAAAAGGAAGTCCCTTTGTACCAGAGCGCCATCGCGACGTTGGCCTCGGGTGCGTTCATATTGCCTGTTTGGTACACGTCGAGTCACCGGTCCCCGCCGCGGTGCGGAAGAAGATAGATGCAGGCAGGCTAACTCTGGACGTGCCGAATGTTCTCGGAGTCGAGCCCGTGGATAATTGTCTCGGACGGAGTCAAGGCATTGGGAACAAGGATTTTTTTTACATGCGAAACGTTCAACTCCTGCGGGTCCCTCTGAATTGTTGTCGAGCCTTCCCATGAAGAACCACCAAATGGCACACAGCAATTGACTCGAACACACGGTGCGCACCGAGTCAAGTCCAGCGGAGGTAGAATTAGTATTCCCAACTAAATTGTCCGTGTGGATTACTGTAGCCGAGATGGCTATGCGGATAATGTGTGCAAGCAAGCTGTGAGTTGGAGGAAAGTGCAAGAGTCAATACGTCACAACCATTTGTAATCGAATTGATGCGACACAGCCCTGCACAGCCACACCACCTCTTCTCCACGCTCAATTTTCCCGGAAATCGGAATCTCTCTGACTGGCGGTGGATTCGCTACGCCGAAGAAACAGTGCTCTTCTGCCCATGGTTAGCTAGCCTCGTCTAATGTACTCAGCCTGGTTTTTCATTTAGCATGGACTCTCTTAATCCACCCCTCGGCGACTGGCGACTTATTTGTGGGACGTGTTTCTCGTGGCCAGTGCTACAACCCACCGAATTTTGACCGGTCGTTGCACCGAGTTGTCTCATAACCTTGCCATGTGCTTAATACCGGGTCAACGTGCCAAGTCCTCCGTGTCCGGCGTTCGGTCAATGTGCGATTTTTGACGGTAATTTATCGCTGGTCTCGAGCCATAATTCGCCTCAAGTAGACTTCCGACGACTGGGTGTCTCCCTTAGGCCGCCGATGCTGTTATGATCGCAGGTAGTTGATTAGTGCAAGATGCCAACCAGCCACCGAGGAGCGTTATCAATCTGCTCGCTGTCTCAAGATCCGGTGGGATATTTCTATTACCTCCCTGAGGCTGCTCTCGATGCTTTTTTGTTACCTAGACGACTTGAAGCTGGTTCACGTGCGCACGTCATCTCCAATGGGTGTTAATCTATGTATTCCCGAATCTCTTGGTCACCCTATAAATTCCAACCCTCTCTCGGGCACTGTGCGAGCTCTGGCGTTGATTTGTCGCTGGTTTCGGTTTTGTAGAGTCTCTTTAAGTGGGCCTCCTGCGTCTAAGCATCCGTCCACGGCGCCGCCGTTAACTGTGTAACTACATTGACCAGCCCCGACGCAAACGAGCTCTACCACTGGGTAACCATGGCAGAAAACAAGCTTGATGTGTATCTCGTCAATCTGCTCGCTGTCTGTCGTGGCTGCGCTCCCAGTGTCTCCAGATCCCCGTGGCCAGCATTTTGATCCCCCCTCCCAATGATCGTTCTCGTACCCCGACAAGTCGAAATCGGGTTCATGTATACCTGAGCACGCCATATAGCGTTGCACTCGCCCTGTCCATCCCTTCTAGAACTCAGGTCATCTGAGCAGTGGTTTATGGGCGTCCCTGAATCGCGGGGCAACCGTAACACTGTTGGCCTTCCCGTAAACGCGACTGACTGGCGTTTCAACTCTCCATTTGCCCGTTCTCTGACCTGCGCAGGTTGCGTTCTCATTCGCTATTGACCGATATTCTCACCGTGACATGCTCCGGCGACGCCACGACGTGTCTCTCATGGCCAGGAATATAACAAACCTAATTTGGTTCATGTCTTTAATCAAACGGTTCCTTAATCTATGCATGCGCCACCGTTCGCGGATCTCTTGGGTCAGTCTGTGTGGTCCCTGTTGAATACAATCCTTTTTCGGGCACTATACGATCTCTGACGATGATTTTTTGACTGGTCTCGATGCATTTTTTATCCCTGTGCACATTGTATGGCGTTGCCGTTACTCTGATTATCGCGTCCGGAACTAAATCTCATGTGAGCAGCAGGTTTATGTGCCTCCTGGGAGCACAGATGGAGGTCCTAACGGGAAGATATAGGCTGTCGGCGTTCCTGTAAAATTCACCGTCTGGATGTCGTTTCAGTTCATTCACCACCGACGATATTTCGCAGTCTGACAGGACCCGCAGAGCTCAAATTCTCCCCCCACAGTGTACTCGGGGCCCGTCTTGTAAGGATCATCTTCATGGATACCAGCGATTTCCGATTCTCATACTTCAGGTATCATATGCCGCGCTCGATATCCCGCTGGAATGTGATCTCTCACCAGCACAGCTCGCGTTTTCATCTGACATTGGGCGACATATGATATGCTCCGTGACGCCACGATGTGTCTCATGGCCAAGAATACAACGAACTTCATCTGGTTCATATCGAATTCTCCTCTCATCTAGCCTTGTGACGGGGTTCCCGGATCTCCTGAGTCACTCTGTGTGGTCGCCGCCAAATGCAAATCCTCATCCGGGCACTGCACGATTTCTGACGGTGATTTGTCGGTGGTTTCGATGCCTCAGATTAATCAACCTTCCTGCGTCTAAGCATCCCCTCCGGGCCTCCGCTGCAACCCACCACTAAAGTACTCCTGCCAATCACGATCTAAACGAGCTGTCCCATCGCGTAACCATGTGCCAAAAATTACCTAGCCTGTATTTTGTCAGTTTTCTTGCTGTATCTCGTCGCCTCGCTCTCAGTCTCAAGATCCGGCTGGCTAGGATTTTTATCATCTCCTCCCGATGATCATTCCTTTGGGGCCTAGATAACCCGAACGCTGGTTCACGTCCGCATGTCGTCGGGAGCTGCCGTGGGCCTCTATGGCTTTCGCAATGTATCTCCAAACAGCACCAGCTTTATCGGTGTCCATGAACCGTGCGGGAATCCCCGCGGGATCGCATTATGGACTGTGGTTGTTCCTGTAAACTTAATCATTTAGATGGCCTTCTAAACTATTTCCAGGCGCAATGTACTCGAGGCCGGTCGTGTACGGTGTTTTCAGGTGTGATATCAATTTAATGTGCTGTCCCCGCAGCTAACCGTAACCGATGATTTCTCAGGACGCACGCGGTGTCCCGCTGGAATTGTGTCGTTCACAAGACGGATCTGGCGCGATGTCCGTTTCGAAATCCTGCTGACGAGTTGAAATCCGAAAGGTGCGAAGCAACGTGCATCACTATTACCAGTTGTTACCACACTTGCAGATGCGATGTGCTGTATGCGGTACAGGTTGAGCGCTCAGCGGTCCGGCCTTGAAAATCCCCCGCATAAATGACGGATCACTGTTTTCGGAGCATACATGACACAATCTAACCGGTGAGCAAACCGTTTTGCAAAAGATCACTTTCGTTGACGTAATTTTCGTTATTGTGTTCGAAGCTCGAATAAATATTAGTCCTTGACGCTCAATATTGACGCCTTGCAAATAAACTCACCTTGCGACGCGGGACAGACATTAGCCGTCGGTGGCCGCTGATATGGCTACAACTCTTCGCTATCGGATCTCCATATAGTCATCGTCATTCAAGCCTCGAGGCGCGACGGCATTGTAAAGTCTCGGGTGCGAACTTTTATATTGACAGCACTCAGCACATGGCGGGAGACCCGCAAAAGTAAATGAGACTCACTGGAATTTCCTCTCCGTGAGTGTTCTTGACCGAGAGCATGCATGTCACGCAGATTTCGTACAGGCGTTCGAGATGGACCGGCGATTGCTTTCCTAGATATGTCAGATAAGACCCGAATGCCCGGCGGGATCATTTCTTCCAATTAGTCGTGCATCGTGTACGATATGGAAAGTAGGTTACGACAATATGGATACGCTGTTCCGCTTGACTGATCTGACGGGAAATCTTACGCCCATCGCGCCCCCCGGAACACGCTCCTAGACATCCCCAATTCCTCGCTTGCCGACGTCAAAAACGTCTTGTCTTCCGCTGCAACCATGTCGGTAACAGAGCCTCGTGCCAAGAGGTAACAATGTACCATCATTTTCTAGTATGGTTCGGGTTTATCGGCCCTGTCTCCCCCTGTGCCATTCTCGCCGACACCTCTGTTCTCCCATAATTTATTTCGGCTGCTTGACGTCGGCCACAGCATGCCACATGGAACCCTTCGGAGTTGACTCCCTATGATAGCAATGAACAACCCCTTGAAAAATATCATTCCAAGCTAATCCCTCTTCCCCGGTGGTCCAAGCGGCACCGTGCGGTACCATCCTGCGTATGGTGTCGAATTCAAAGCCGAATACGTTTGCTCCGGGTAATTCCTCTGCTCCGGCGTTCTAAGCGGGATCGTATCGTGCATGATTACCAGCCTGTGTATGCGACATCATCGTCCCTCAACCCTGGTATACTATAAATGGCCGGAGTATTCAGGCATTCGATAACCATTGGGTCCATTCTATTGCGGTCCGAACGCTCATGTGCACTACTGGTTATTCTATCATACACTTGCTCCCCGGGCCGCAGGACGCAAACCCCACCCGTGCGCGTCTCTTGGAGCGTCGACGGAGGGAATTGACCTCGGCCTATCATAGTATGGGGCAACATGGTATATGTTTTTAGGCAATCCAAGGTCTTTGCTGTGACTTATCTTACCTTCCTCCAGTGCATCGACGTGACGGATGGTGTCGAGTCAGACGGCACGAAACTCCAAAGCCTAACGTGCGCCGAGGCAACACAAACCAACAATGGATTTTCGTGAATTCTAGCATCCAGTGGAACGGGACAGACACGTACATCGACCTGACCGACGGCAATGTCACCGACGGTAATGTGCTCCAATTTCCACTTGCGGCAGCAGCGATCCCAACCAGATGTGGCTCGCCCAAGCCGTTCCCGATTCCACTGCATGCAGTAAATCATTTTCGTGGTTTTCCACTTCTAGCCTAACTTATTGCTCCCAAGAGCCGATGTGGTTGTGGGAGACAATGGGTGTTTCTATATTTCTTGCTGCACCCGCCTTTTCATCCACTGAACACACGCTCATTAGAAAGAAGTTTTTGGGAGATAGCTCGTCAGCTTGATCTGCCGAGACAACAGCCGTCTGTAGCAACCATGGAGGTCGAGAGCTTTACAATGCTAAAAAAAACAGCTATGCGTACCAACTATGGAGATCATCATAGCTTACAGTTACAGCCTTAACAACCGTCGACTATATATATTTGGGTGAAAGCCATCGTGAATTGTGGGACAGGGAAGGATTGGGGGCCAAAAAGACGGGGTCACTGGCCTTTAATGCTCGAAAACAAAATGCGGACTACTATGTGAAGAGAACTGCAGAGTCTGTGCCACGTTAGTCTTGTGCCATTTACCGCGGGGGCTTGAATCGCAGTGCTCCCTTATTATGTAATTGCGGAGTTTGAATTTAAATCATATGGGGTTTCACAAAAGACGCGATATTCCATGGAAATTTAGCATAGGACTGGTTGCCTTCCCTGTGCCTGACTTTCTGTCTCTTTAGAATCTCGAAATATAGGCTGGAATCCGTTGTGCAGGAATTGCCAGGAAAGCTATTTCGCACGGTAACGCGAGGTACGAGCTTCCCATGTTGAAGTGTCTGTCTACGAGAGACTAGTGCCACAGCAGGTGGCTGCGAGAAATGCGTACTGGGAGATGATCGGCTGAGGACCGGTTAGCGGTTAGACAATCCGGTGATTGGATATGAAGCCAAATTCAGCTCGGAGGCCCGATAATTCTCTCTGAGATCCTAATTGAAAGGTAGCTCTGGCAGGTTCACGGTCATTGTGAGGATGAGTAAAAGACATGGCCCAAACCTTCCAAAACTGTGGTCCAGTCATCAGCAATTTGTTGACAAGCTCAAGGTCTAAAAAAAAGGTCGCAAGTCAAAAAAAACCTCACCGCTGAAATGGCTTCCAGGACAATGCTTGAAAAATATAGTTTGGGAAAAAAGATTGGCTCACGTTAAGAAACTTAATGCAAGTAGAGTTATTCCTGGCGCCGAAGGCCAGTTGTCTTCGTCGGAGTTCGGTGTACTTTCACCTTGAAAGCACTTTTCTTTATTTGTGTGCTTCATGCATGCTATGCCGTTCTCCGCCACGGCACACAGCTGCAGGCCGATGCCTTTGCGTTCCCATAACTTATTTCCATTGCGTCGGGCACGGCATACCAGGAGGACCCCCGGCGAAAACTTTGCACCCGCGGTACGTATCATTTTCCCATGTTCTTTCATTTGTGGGAAACTCGCGTTCCCACATTTTGGACATGACTCTGCCACTTCCCTTGCACATTCCACAATATATGTATGGCAGCAGATCCCAATCTTTATTGGGGGGCTGTACTCATTAACTCATCACTTAAACGTCAATGGTGAGGTATGGGTATCATGCTTAAGCACCATCCATTTTCAGGGCTAGTTCATTTGGCAGGTGAGTTGTTACACACTCCTTAGCGAATTCCGACTTCCATGACCACTGTCCCTGTGGCAGTGGAGTTCAGCAGGGTCGCTGCTGAATGTCTGCTTTACACCCCCATTGTTCTCCATATTGGTCTGCGCCTGATTGTGCTTAGGTCTTCGGATTCAGTATCGGCGATAGTAATATTTAACATGGAGGTCCGCCTTGCAAAATTGCTGAGAATGTAATCTCGCGGTCATGTCGCGGCCTAGGGTAAAGTGCTGATTCACCCAGAGACCTCCGCTATCACGGGCGGAGATAAAAACAGGTTGGCTTTAATTGTCCTCTCCATGTATCGCGCGGGGTTTGGTCAAGAATTGCCCTCATTACAAAATCTGAGAGCGGGATTCAGACAGATTTTATTGGCACACGCACTTTCGGCGCACAATTTCCTTTCATAGTAAGCTGAAGGGCGGGTCTCTTTGTCCCGCGACTCAAATATCGCTCACCATCATATTCCCGACGCCTTCTCGACGTCGGCGGTAGAAGGGCTTTTGGTCGGTACCGACCAAGGTCCATCACTTTCCCATGATATTCCGTTTGTGGGAGCGCAGGCGTCAAAACAATTTCGCGGTGACCTGCAGTCGTCATTTATATATAAGTTCGTCTCGATGTGTACACGCACGAATAAATAAATAAATAGAAAACGAAGAACAGGGCTGGGGCGGTGCGGAATCTGTTTGCATTGTTCGCCAGATCGGTCCAATAATCCAGCGTATGATTAAATAAAGAATGGGGCCATAGTGCTGAGTTTCTGCCGTACGCTGTCCCTCGACTCGCATCAGAAATGTATTCAACGACGAATGGAAAAACGTTAGTTTGTAAGATTTCGTACGAGCGGTGTGCGGTCCTGACTCAAAAGACAGATTTAAGACGTTGCGGCAAATAATGTGATTTTTGGA